>CM021109.1:327070846-327081464 GCA_007115665.2 Sequoiadendron giganteum | reverse complement strand
TCAGGAAAAGATGATTTACATCTTCAAAATCCTCATTACAAAAAATACATTTAAAAGGCTTCATGATCCCCAATTTTGAAATCCTATCACTAGTTATAATCTTACTCTGGATAGCTAACCACGAGAAACATCCTACTTTAGGAAAAATCATAGGATTCCAACAAAATTTATATGCTCTTTGTTTCACAACCTAAACACTTGATCCTAGAATTGACTTATAGCCCTCTTTAAGTGTGTAAGAACCTGTATTTGACTTAGCCCATATTAATCTATCAGCTTTAGCATTGCAATACACTATCCTTCCCTAAAGAGTAGATTGCAATAGACCCTTTTGTTCATTACTTATTGCAAACCCAAAAAAATCCTTCTAAATTGCTCTCCCAGTCAATGGATTCACATGATGGATATAATCCTTAAATTTATCACCACAACTTTCTTACAATAAATATTTTGAGATATGAAAGTGATAAATTGAATTCAACCTTGGAAACCCATTCCAAAAATCCTTCCAGAAGAGAGCCTCTTGCCCATTATTTACCTCCCAAGTTAGAAAAGGTAGAATGCTTTTTCTACAGGAGACTAAAAAATTCCACATCATAGGACCTGAAGGAGGATTTAAAACTGTAAAAATTCTTGTTGGATTAGAAGTATCCAAATATTTTTGTTGCATTACCTTGCACCATTTCAATTGGGGTTTTGCATACATGTGCCAAACCATTTTTGCACCTAATGCCATATTTCTTTCTAACATATTATGAAGGCCCGCTCCCCCTTTTAGATTCTCCAAACACATGGCTTCTAAAGAAATTAATGGGATTTTCTTCTTGTTGTCCATGTTACCAGTCCACAAGAATCTCCTAATAAATCTTTGAATTTGGAGAATAATATATTTAGGAGCTTTCAAAATAGACATATAATAATTTGGAATTGTGGACAAAATTGTCTTGACCAACAAAATTATGCCAGATAAAGACAGCCAACAACCTTTCCAAGACATGATTATTGATTCATTGCTATGGATAATTTTATGCCAGTAGGAAACCTTATTTTTCCTTGCAAAAAAGGGAATACCAAGGTATTTGCACGGAAGTTTTGCTTGTTGAAAACCTAAAATATTCACTATCTTCTTTTCAACAACTTTTGTGTTGAACACATAGATTTTTTATTTACCCTCATTAATTTTTTGTCCTAAAACAAGACAATACTTGGTCTAGTATTGATTTGAAATGCTGATCTTTAGCTACAATCGCCTTACCAAATAGTAAAGTATCATCCACAAACAAGGAATGAGTTTTTGTTAGATTTGTTTCTGGAATTGTAATCCCTTGGATGGATCCCTGGACATGTGCTAAGTGAATGGATCTACTCAAAGCCTTAGCCAAAATTATAAACAAAAAGGGTGAAAGTGGATCACCTTGCCTAACCCCCTAGGTTGAACCAAAAACCAACTGGAGAACCATTTAGTAAGACTGAAAATTACACCGATGACAAACAATTCATGATCCACTTACACCACTTAGGTGAAAAACCAAATCTAAGTAACACCTGAATCAAAAAATCCTAGTCAACCCTACCATATGCTTTTTGCATATCCAAATTAATGATCATAGAAGATAATTTTTTTGTAGCCACAAAATGAAGTACTTCATGTGCTACAATAGCACCCTCTGTTCTCTCCCTACCAGGCACAAATCCCCCTACTCTTCTAAAATAATTTTAGATACAAGAGGATGCAAACGAAGAAAAATGGCCTTTGAAAAAAAATTGTAAATAGTATTGCATTGCATAGTGAAATAGGCCTAAAGTCTGAAAATGAACGTGGCTTATTAATATTTGGAATAATAGCAATATGAGTCATATTAAATTTCCTTAACATACCACCAAATTTTCTTGACTCCTCCATTGCATTTAGAATATCAGTACCGACAAAATCCCAACATTTCTAGAAAAATATTGATGTGAAGCCATCAGGGCCTAAAGTCTTGTCTAGTGGCATTGAGAAAACCACTTTTTTAACTTCCTATAATGAAAAAGGAGCCAACAATCTCTCATTATCTTCAGGAAGGATAAGCTTTGGAATGACCTAAAGAAAATCTTCTCTTTCCCTTTCCAACTGATCATTAATAGACTTATCAGAAGTTAACAAAGAAGAGAAAAATTAATACACTCATTTTGAATATCCTCTTCCTTTGTTAAGAATACACTTGTGATACCATCATGAATAGAGAAAATTGAATTTTTAGATTTCTTTATTTGTGCAGACATATGAAAGAATTTGGTATTTCTATCACCATCCTTTAGCCACAACTATCTTGACTTCTTCCTCCAATACACTTCCTCTCTCGCAAGAAGTTCCTTCCATTCCTCTTCCAATTTTCTCTATTCTTCAAAAAACATATCATCTAAACCATTGGCAATGATTGTTTCATTTACCTCAGAAAGTCTTTTATATACCAAATATTTTTGCAAAAAAAATGTTCTTAAAAACTTGTTGGTTCCATATCTTAATATGCCATTTCATACAGTTCAGCTTCATGCTCAATTGATACATCCTAGACCCCTCACAAAAAGGGGCACTAATCCACCATTGCCTTAATAAATTTAAAAATTGGGGATGATGAAACCACATTGCTTCAAATTTAAAAGAATATTTATGTTTTGGCTTTACTTTCTTAGGGAATAATTCTAAAGAGATTGCAAAATGATCTGAAGCATTGTAAGACAAAATTTTGAAAGATAAATCATATTCAGTTACACCCCAATTTGGGGAGGTGAGAAATCTATCCAATCTTTCTGCAATTTGCAAAAGAAAATTCCTCCTATTAGTCCATGTGAACCTACCATTCAATGGGATTATGTCCACCAATGCATTATCTTGAATGAATGAATGAAAGTCCTCCATATCCTTTTTAGATGGGAAAATACCACCTTATTTCTCTAAAGTTAATGCTATTGCATTAAAATCCCCAGATAAAATAACCATATCTTGACCCAACGGATCCAAAACTTGACTCAACTTTGCCCACATATTTTTTTCCCAACTAAATTATTTAGCCCATAGACATTTATCAACCAGAATGATAGATCATAATGGGAGACCTTCATTAACTACCAGTTGCACTCACAAGTGATATTAGAAATACTAATTGTTTTTTCATTCCAAAAGGTAATAAGACCCCCTGAAGCCCCTTGTGATGGTAATTGAAAAGATCTCCACTTAGACCAATTTTTACTAAACATACCAAATGACTCAGCTAAAACTTTTGTTTCTTATAAAAGCACTACAGTTGTCCCGACTAAGTATAACTGCTGCTTGATTTGGGACCTTTTGTTAGAGGCATTAATGCCTTTGACATTCTAATGTATTATTTTTATAATACCCTAGGAGAACAACATGCTCTCCTTGGTATTTTTTTCTTTTCATTATCACCAAACTCATGACCATCTAATGTAGCTTGAATACCTGCATCTATTTCCTCTTGAAGCTCCATAGCTAAGGACTTTCTACCTCTTTTAGCAAGTGAATTTTTGATGCTGGGAAGAGACATAGGGGATTGTTTCAATGAAAGGATATTTTGTTGGCACTGACCCCCTTCTTCCCCTATAACCTTTGATGCAATCTCCTCAATAACTAAAGAATGAGATATTGAAAGAATATTTTGTTGATTCTAACCCTCTTCTTCCCCTATTACCTCTGATGCAATCTACTTTATAACTAATTCCCCAACAGATAAAAGAGATTCAACTACAAGTGACTCCAACTCTTTATCAGATGAAAAGTTTGAAGGATAGAGATAAGATGACACATCATAATTATGATCAACCAAAATCATATTACGCTCCCTTTCGCATTGAGATTGAGTCTCAAACCTTTGAATAGGTAAGGATAAGTTACCATCCCTTTCACCCTAAGCTTCCAAAAAATGGGACAATTCAAAATGATTCACCACACTAGTAGTTGACATTAAAGCAAAATTATTGATTTGTTGAAAGTCGACAGGCTTGAAAAAAGGAGCAAGAAGAGTAATAGAATTGAAAAAAAGACTTTATTGACAAAGAATTCTCCCAACCTTCAGGTGTTGGAACCTTCAAATTTTGGAAAAATTTGAAGGTGCCATGTCAAAAAATTTAATACAACACTCAGAAGCATAGTTGTAAAATCCACTTCAGGAGCCTACTTTGAAAAATTGCAACTTGAAGCCCATTCAGTTTCACACAAAATCACCTTGCACCGATGTTTATCTACCATATGTGAAATTTCACACCAATTTTCAACTTTGTACGATCGGTTTTGAAAGGGTTTCAAAAGACCAAGTTGAAGGGTTATGTGAAGGGTTGTTGTCTACACAATGAAGTCTGTTAAAATGATCAACTTTGAAAGATAATTTTAAGCAACTGGAAGATTGTGAAGACAAATAAATTGGTGCTTTTGATTTTCCCCATATCAATGTGCATCCATGTCAATTTTCAGAACTTCAAGACATCATTTGATATTTTTTCAAAATCAAATCCAAATACATTTTGTCACAGTTTGTGATTGCATTTCTAGAACAGCTATAGAGTGGTCAAGTTTGATTTTAAATATTTTTTTGAGGAAGAGGATTTGAGAAAAACCCTCTTGCACACCTACTCATGGAGCCTAAATGAACTAATTCTCAAAGCTATAGCTTCACAGGAGAAGATTTGGTATTTTTTCAAAAGGGCAAATTGGCATGCTTCAGATGGTTTCCACAAGTGCAGTTTCAGAAACAAGCCAAGTGGGCTACTTTGAACATTAATATCTCGCACCTCGGGATGAGTGTCTACATGTCATCTTTTGAAATAAATTCTTGGATAATATGTCTATATGTGTGCATTTTCATGGTCATCAGAGGAGTTCTGGTATTCCTCTTAATTGTTTTACGACTGCTCTCGGGCCAGATTTGGCACCTTGAAAAAGTTGAAAATTGCAAAATTCTAGGGGTGACCCAGTTGGTATTTTGGCCTCAAATTTTTCCAATTTCAATTTTGTTATATTATGATCTCATTTGGTGCATTAATTTAAAAATTTATTTTCCTCAATATACGCTCTGGCAGGGCCAATTTACAGAGAAAGTACCTTGATTTGGCTATTTGTTCAAAATCCGTCAGAAACCCACTTCCAAAATAATTGATCACGGTCCCTTGCAAAATTTTCGTGACTCCATGATGCTCCATGTGCCCGCAATGAAATTTATTTTCTTTCCCTCCAACCGAAATTGAAAAATTATTTCTTAAATTCAAAAGTTCAAATGATATAATTTTAAAACATTAGATATGTTTTAAAATAAATATGGTAGATCTCAAAACCCTAAATATTTCAATGTTTTGTAAAGTTTAAACTTTGTAAAATATATGAAAAATAAATAAGCAATTGGAGATGATTGTGTTGTCCCACCAAATGCAGCACTGATTGTTGATCGTGAGCTTGTTTCATGGAAAGTGGTTGAAGAAGTTATTGACGATAAGAAAGTGCTGAAGAAAATTCTTAAGCAAGGAGATCTCTATGAATGACCTAATGATGGGGAAGTTGTGGAGGTCAAATATGTGGGGAAATCAGAGGATGGAACTATGTTTGACAAGAAGCAATCTGATGAAGAGCCATTTGAGTTTATAACTGGAGAAGAGCAAGTTATTGATGGTTTGGATAGAGAAATCATGAACATGAAGAAAGGAGAAGTTGCATTGGTAACTATAGCGCCTGAATATGGGTATGGAACAGAGGTGAAAATAGATTTGGCAGTTGTTCCACCACAATCTACTCTCATATTTGAAATTGAACTGGTTTCATTTTTGAAGGAGAAAGAATCTTGGGACATGAAGACTACGGAAAAAATAGAGGTTGTTGGAAAGAAGAAGGAAGAGGGAAATGCATTATTCAAGATTGGCAAGTACTTGAGAGCCTCTAAAAAATATGAAAAGGGTTGCACAAGAGTAGCGATGTAGATCACCACCATACCCACAACATACAAAAGGTAATCCAATATTTCTTGCTTTACAGTAGTTGTAATTTGATGAGTGTGTGGGAGGGCGGTAATTCAAAGGCTTTCCCTACATCACCGTGAGAGGATCATGGAGTTGATGTAGTGTCATGATGAAGCCAAGTTTTGTGGTTGATTTTTTTGATAAGATAAGAAGCATTTACAGGGTGTTGTACCCTTCACACAGAAAGCCCAAAGGGCCAAAGGAAAACATAGTTCAAACAGAACTTTAACTAGAAGAACAAATAGAAAATATAGCTGACCGACAGCTATAGAAAAACGAAAAAATTAGACAACCCCCAAAATAGAGGGGTCTAAACTGACTCCCCAAGCCCGAGGTCATGAAGAGGCAACAACTTTGGGGAGACCCTTCTTCTGCAGCATAGCCGACCAGGAAGGCTCATAATCGATAACCAACGAGTGAGGTAAGGGGAGCAGATCCACAACAACCACCCTGGGAGAGGAGCCACCACGCAACAAGGGATCCAATAATGAAGCAGCGGAGATAGGAGAAAATAAAGGTCCAATAGAGTCAAAAAAAGAAGGATGTGTAGGTTCTAACAGAACAGTGACAACATAGGGTTCTGATGGAACAGAGATAGTAGAAGGCTCCGCGGAAAGGATAGTCGGAAGAGGGTCTTGGGTAGTCACAAGAGAGTCAGCCTCCAAAGAGGAACTAACTGTAGGAACTCCCAAAGGAGGAGAACCCACAGTGATATGGTCTGAGAGAGCATCCTTCCACCAAGTTACAGTGCCCTTGTGGTGGGAAAGAGGGAAAGCAGAGGCCAAGTGACCCACTAAAATGCAGCTCCTACACCGAAAGGGGAGACCCTCATAGTCCAAGAGCTGCTTGTAAGTTCTATCCTCCACCAACAAGACCACATCACCATGGAGAGGTTTGGATATGTTCAAATCAACTAACAATTGAGCTACCATAGTATGCACAAGCTCCCTAGTTGTAGAGTCCACCATTAAGAAGTGTCCAATGGTGTTGTCAATAGCTTCATAACATGATTCCTCCCAAAACTAGAGGGGGAGATTCGATAGACGGACCCAGAATAGTCTGGTGTTCAATGGCTCCTAAAGGGGATTGAATGAGTGACACCAAGGTCTGATGGATAGAGAATGAATACCCCACATCCACCCCCTGTCAAACACACAGTTTCTCTCTGCAGAGGAAGCAAATTTTTGTGGTTGATGTTCTCATACTTAGAAATATTTATTAAACGTTCAAATTATTTTGAGGAGATATAAATTTTACCACGAGTATGATTTGAAGCATGGTGTGGTGACTCCAATATTTTTCCCGCATTACTGTGGGTGTAACTTAAAGAGAAAGCAGGTATGTGGTAAAATGAAGTGTTTGCAGTGGATGTAGTGAAGATGAAATAAAATAAGAGGTTTAAATATATTTTACACACGAGATAAAAATGGTTTATATTTGAATGGGGAAATATGTTGAGATCACAAAATGAATTGTTATGGTAAATATTTATCCACAGAAAGAGAAAATCTAATGTGAAAATTGTGGGGAAGTAATTATTTGAGTGGATATGCATTAGAAGGTAAAAATATAAATTTTGTAAAAGGGATGAGTGATTATTTCAATGAACACACATAGGTAAAATACAAAGAGAAATATTTTCCCCAAAAGTAAATATAAATGAGAAATTGTTGGCGAAAGAATTAATACTAAAGTATTATGAAATACTTTTTTTTTTCATAGAGATTATTTTACTTAAAGAGTATTTCACACTAAAATAAAGATGCATAAACTAAATGCAAGGTAAAATATTCTCACTAGAGGAAAAAAAATTTCTACCAAAGGAGTTAAAAGGTGGGTAATCATTTTTACCCAAGTTATATTCAGTGGGTGAAAAGTGGATGAGAATTTTCCAGCTAAATAATTATTGTAAAATGAAGACAATAAATATTGAAATATTTAATTGTCGAAGGCAACTAATTAAATATTTTATTTTACCTAAGATAATTAAACGAGGAGCTGCACCGAAAAAAAGAGTTACACTAGATGGATGTTGTGAAGGGTTGTAACCCTAAAAGATGCAATGTATAAATGCAAAATGAAATCATCAGTAAAAAAAAGGGAGGAGAATTAGAACCAAGAGTAGGGTAGGAGATATACAAAAGATACTTGTAAAATGTTTACATATAGATTATACACTGGAGGCCATGATGCATGTATGAAATTTTTGAGGAACCAATGAACGATCTCTGATTTTGTGGCATCATACTAGTATCAATTGTTTGTTGAATTAATTGAAGACATTATTAGGTTGTCTTTAAGGTTGATATTTCTTTTTTATTTAAATTGATATATCAAGTGTATACTCAATTTATCAATTCACATTTGTTTTACTTGTGTGATATGGTTAATTGGTTCTTTCAAGTAAAGATTAAATCCTTCTAGTCATTCACAGTAATCTAGAAGTGTCATTTGGATCACTAAGAAGAAACTGGTAATTACATCCTTGCATGTTTATACAAGTTATAAACCAATATTAGTATGCCAAATAGTTAGAGTTTTTTCCAAATATCAACCACTCATCTTTGAATTTCATCCGACTCCACTTTACCCAACAAGGCACTGGTCTCTCCCATTTTTATTTAGTTTTATCATACCAAATCCAAATTTCACATTTGTTAACTAAACATATTAAATTTTACCTTAATATTGCTTATACAATTTATACCAAATTAGGATTTCATCTTTCCACTCCCAATTTCCATTGTGGATAGATTTATTAAGTAGGAAACACACAATCTAAGTTTGCTCCACTTGCATAGGTATACCCACCTAGGTTTGGCAAAGCCTGAAGAGAAGAAGGTTCAAATTAATCATTTGTCCTTGTACGTTAGCCAAAAATGTACCAAGATCTTGGCAACCTCTTGTGGTTTCAAACCGGCGTTTTTGAGAACTAACAGTTTGGCGACTCTACTAGGGAAAAACTTCAAAAAATTTGGTTCCAAACTTTCCATTTAAAGAGTCAATATAAATTTCACATTTGGAGTGAGGAGATTCCGTTGGGGAAAATCAAAAATAATTTCAAAAGAATCATTTTCCTACTTTTTAAAAGTAGGTGGTGACTCTAACAAAAGAACATGATGAAGAATACTTGGAACAATACAATTTCTAATCAAAATGGGCTATCTTCGAATTGTAAAAGGCCTCATTTTCCCAGCCCACCCACCTCAATACCCTACACACCATGATCCAACCTATTTTTTTATCATCAATTTGCACTTGATGTGGAACCTACTATCCATCTTCAAAAGATAAGCCATGGTCTTTTAAAAGAATTTTATGACATAAGGAGACACAAAAAATAATCTGGACGCTCTCTCTTCAATAAAATGGCGAATATTTGTGTACAAATACCTATTAATTGTAGGCCCAACACATCCATGTTTATTGAGCAGTTCATGAAAGTATATTGTCTTGATTAAATTCATTGGCCTAAGTTAGTAAAACCAATCACTTTTGACCAAGTAGATGTGCTAATTGATATCATAGATAAGAAGAGGTATGAGGATGGTGTAAATCATATCATTGGTGAATATGTAGAAATTGATCAATCAGTGAAAAAAATATGGACTAAGACTCTCTTGATAATACATGTCAAAATCGGTAGCTTGAGGAGGAAGAAGATGAGTATGTACATACTCAAAGCCAAGACTCCATCACAGAATCAGAATGTGGAATTTCCCCCTTAGATGCATTTCTTGACATAAGGAAATATGAAGGAGAAGATAAAAACTTTCTATACAATAGGATGAAAAATATCTATATGCAATTACCTTCTCATTGTAGGCCTACAAGGCCCATGTTTGTTGCACAATTTGTAAGAGCATGGAAGCCTGAATCAATTTATTGGCCAGAGTCATCAAAACAACGTACCTTTGACCAAGTGAATAAATTTATTGATGCCATACATGGGAAAAGGTATATGGACACTATCAACAATGATATCATGGATGATCAAATAATGCAACAAACAAAGGAAACATGTGTAATTAAGATTTCCAATGATAATTATTCAGATTTGGAAGATGATATTGATATGGAAGATCAATCATACATCTTGGATGAGGACTGCAATGATGAGGATGTTCTTGAAGATACACTTCACGAGAAATAAATTGGTGATAAAGCAAGTGAAGATGAACATATAGCACCTTCATTCTCAGATCAATACCATGGTGACACAATTAATGATGAAGAAAATTTCATGGAAGATAGCTTTTATGAGAGCCAAGATGAAGAAAATGTAGAAGAGGTCAATGAAGAAGAAAATCCACTTGACAAAGAACACATGAAATATTCATCTGTAGCTGATAACCATGAGGATATGATTGATGAACAAGAAGATTGCACACTTGAAAGTGGTTTTGAAATTTTTTCAAAACCATTGTATGATCAAATAATAGAAGGATCTCAAATGACATCCTGCCAAGGTGTGTCGTAGAATGATTTCTTTATGTTTTTGAATCCACTCCATGATGAGGATGAAACATGCTCAAATGAAGATGAGAGAAGATCAACATGTGAAGAGAGTAACTATGATGATCCTAAAAATTTCTATGTTGATGAATTGGAAGTT
>CM021109.1:326803543-327070746 GCA_007115665.2 Sequoiadendron giganteum | reverse complement strand
AGTTCCTTCCATTCCTCTTCCAATTTTCTCTATTCTTCAAAAAACATATCATCTAAACCATTGGCAATGATTGTTTCATTTACCTCAGAAAGTCTTTTATATACCAAATATTTTTGCAAAAAAAATGTTCTTAAAAACTTGTTGGTTCCATATCTTAATATGCCATTTCATACAGTTCAGCTTCATGCTCAATTGATACATCCTAGACCCCTCACAAAAAGGGGCACTAATCCACCATTGCCTTAATAAATTTAAAAATTGGGGATGATGAAACCACATTGCTTCAAATTTAAAAGAATATTTATGTTTTGGCTTTACTTTCTTAGGGAATAATTCTAAAGAGATTGCAAAATGATCTGAAGCATTGTAAGACAAAATTTTGAAAGATAAATCATATTCAGTTACACCCCAATTTGGGGAGGTGAGAAATCTATCCAATCTTTCTGCAATTTGCAAAAGAAAATTCCTCCTATTAGTCCATGTGAACCTACCATTCAATGGGATTATGTCCACCAATGCATTATCTTGAATGAATGAATGAAAGTCCTCCATATCCTTTTTAGATGGGAAAATACCACCTTATTTCTCTAAAGTTAATGCTATTGCATTAAAATCCCCAGATAAAATAACCATATCTTGACCCAACGGATCCAAAACTTGACTCAACTTTGCCCACATATTTTTTTCCCAACTAAATTATTTAGCCCATAGACATTTATCAACCAGAATGATAGATCATAATGGGAGACCTTCATTAACTACCAGTTGCACTCACAAGTGATATTAGAAATACTAATTGTTTTTTCATTCCAAAAGGTAATAAGACCCCCTGAAGCCCCTTGTGATGGTAATTGAAAAGATCTCCACTTAGACCAATTTTTACTAAACATACCAAATGACTCAGCTAAAACTTTTGTTTCTTATAAAAGCACTACAGTTGTCCCGACTAAGTATAACTGCTGCTTGATTTGGGACCTTTTGTTAGAGGCATTAATGCCTTTGACATTCTAATGTATTATTTTTATAATACCCTAGGAGAACAACATGCTCTCCTTGGTATTTTTTTCTTTTCATTATCACCAAACTCATGACCATCTAATGTAGCTTGAATACCTGCATCTATTTCCTCTTGAAGCTCCATAGCTAAGGACTTTCTACCTCTTTTAGCAAGTGAATTTTTGATGCTGGGAAGAGACATAGGGGATTGTTTCAATGAAAGGATATTTTGTTGGCACTGACCCCCTTCTTCCCCTATAACCTTTGATGCAATCTCCTCAATAACTAAAGAATGAGATATTGAAAGAATATTTTGTTGATTCTAACCCTCTTCTTCCCCTATTACCTCTGATGCAATCTACTTTATAACTAATTCCCCAACAGATAAAAGAGATTCAACTACAAGTGACTCCAACTCTTTATCAGATGAAAAGTTTGAAGGATAGAGATAAGATGACACATCATAATTATGATCAACCAAAATCATATTACGCTCCCTTTCGCATTGAGATTGAGTCTCAAACCTTTGAATAGGTAAGGATAAGTTACCATCCCTTTCACCCTAAGCTTCCAAAAAATGGGACAATTCAAAATGATTCACCACACTAGTAGTTGACATTAAAGCAAAATTATTGATTTGTTGAAAGTCGACAGGCTTGAAAAAAGGAGCAAGAAGAGTAATAGAATTGAAAAAAAGACTTTATTGACAAAGAATTCTCCCAACCTTCAGGTGTTGGAACCTTCAAATTTTGGAAAAATTTGAAGGTGCCATGTCAAAAAATTTAATACAACACTCAGAAGCATAGTTGTAAAATCCACTTCAGGAGCCTACTTTGAAAAATTGCAACTTGAAGCCCATTCAGTTTCACACAAAATCACCTTGCACCGATGTTTATCTACCATATGTGAAATTTCACACCAATTTTCAACTTTGTACGATCGGTTTTGAAAGGGTTTCAAAAGACCAAGTTGAAGGGTTATGTGAAGGGTTGTTGTCTACACAATGAAGTCTGTTAAAATGATCAACTTTGAAAGATAATTTTAAGCAACTGGAAGATTGTGAAGACAAATAAATTGGTGCTTTTGATTTTCCCCATATCAATGTGCATCCATGTCAATTTTCAGAACTTCAAGACATCATTTGATATTTTTTCAAAATCAAATCCAAATACATTTTGTCACAGTTTGTGATTGCATTTCTAGAACAGCTATAGAGTGGTCAAGTTTGATTTTAAATATTTTTTTGAGGAAGAGGATTTGAGAAAAACCCTCTTGCACACCTACTCATGGAGCCTAAATGAACTAATTCTCAAAGCTATAGCTTCACAGGAGAAGATTTGGTATTTTTTCAAAAGGGCAAATTGGCATGCTTCAGATGGTTTCCACAAGTGCAGTTTCAGAAACAAGCCAAGTGGGCTACTTTGAACATTAATATCTCGCACCTCGGGATGAGTGTCTACATGTCATCTTTTGAAATAAATTCTTGGATAATATGTCTATATGTGTGCATTTTCATGGTCATCAGAGGAGTTCTGGTATTCCTCTTAATTGTTTTACGACTGCTCTCGGGCCAGATTTGGCACCTTGAAAAAGTTGAAAATTGCAAAATTCTAGGGGTGACCCAGTTGGTATTTTGGCCTCAAATTTTTCCAATTTCAATTTTGTTATATTATGATCTCATTTGGTGCATTAATTTAAAAATTTATTTTCCTCAATATACGCTCTGGCAGGGCCAATTTACAGAGAAAGTACCTTGATTTGGCTATTTGTTCAAAATCCGTCAGAAACCCACTTCCAAAATAATTGATCACGGTCCCTTGCAAAATTTTCGTGACTCCATGATGCTCCATGTGCCCGCAATGAAATTTATTTTCTTTCCCTCCAACCGAAATTGAAAAATTATTTCTTAAATTCAAAAGTTCAAATGATATAATTTTAAAACATTAGATATGTTTTAAAATAAATATGGTAGATCTCAAAACCCTAAATATTTCAATGTTTTGTAAAGTTTAAACTTTGTAAAATATATGAAAAATAAATAAGCAATTGGAGATGATTGTGTTGTCCCACCAAATGCAGCACTGATTGTTGATCGTGAGCTTGTTTCATGGAAAGTGGTTGAAGAAGTTATTGACGATAAGAAAGTGCTGAAGAAAATTCTTAAGCAAGGAGATCTCTATGAATGACCTAATGATGGGGAAGTTGTGGAGGTCAAATATGTGGGGAAATCAGAGGATGGAACTATGTTTGACAAGAAGCAATCTGATGAAGAGCCATTTGAGTTTATAACTGGAGAAGAGCAAGTTATTGATGGTTTGGATAGAGAAATCATGAACATGAAGAAAGGAGAAGTTGCATTGGTAACTATAGCGCCTGAATATGGGTATGGAACAGAGGTGAAAATAGATTTGGCAGTTGTTCCACCACAATCTACTCTCATATTTGAAATTGAACTGGTTTCATTTTTGAAGGAGAAAGAATCTTGGGACATGAAGACTACGGAAAAAATAGAGGTTGTTGGAAAGAAGAAGGAAGAGGGAAATGCATTATTCAAGATTGGCAAGTACTTGAGAGCCTCTAAAAAATATGAAAAGGGTTGCACAAGAGTAGCGATGTAGATCACCACCATACCCACAACATACAAAAGGTAATCCAATATTTCTTGCTTTACAGTAGTTGTAATTTGATGAGTGTGTGGGAGGGCGGTAATTCAAAGGCTTTCCCTACATCACCGTGAGAGGATCATGGAGTTGATGTAGTGTCATGATGAAGCCAAGTTTTGTGGTTGATTTTTTTGATAAGATAAGAAGCATTTACAGGGTGTTGTACCCTTCACACAGAAAGCCCAAAGGGCCAAAGGAAAACATAGTTCAAACAGAACTTTAACTAGAAGAACAAATAGAAAATATAGCTGACCGACAGCTATAGAAAAACGAAAAAATTAGACAACCCCCAAAATAGAGGGGTCTAAACTGACTCCCCAAGCCCGAGGTCATGAAGAGGCAACAACTTTGGGGAGACCCTTCTTCTGCAGCATAGCCGACCAGGAAGGCTCATAATCGATAACCAACGAGTGAGGTAAGGGGAGCAGATCCACAACAACCACCCTGGGAGAGGAGCCACCACGCAACAAGGGATCCAATAATGAAGCAGCGGAGATAGGAGAAAATAAAGGTCCAATAGAGTCAAAAAAAGAAGGATGTGTAGGTTCTAACAGAACAGTGACAACATAGGGTTCTGATGGAACAGAGATAGTAGAAGGCTCCGCGGAAAGGATAGTCGGAAGAGGGTCTTGGGTAGTCACAAGAGAGTCAGCCTCCAAAGAGGAACTAACTGTAGGAACTCCCAAAGGAGGAGAACCCACAGTGATATGGTCTGAGAGAGCATCCTTCCACCAAGTTACAGTGCCCTTGTGGTGGGAAAGAGGGAAAGCAGAGGCCAAGTGACCCACTAAAATGCAGCTCCTACACCGAAAGGGGAGACCCTCATAGTCCAAGAGCTGCTTGTAAGTTCTATCCTCCACCAACAAGACCACATCACCATGGAGAGGTTTGGATATGTTCAAATCAACTAACAATTGAGCTACCATAGTATGCACAAGCTCCCTAGTTGTAGAGTCCACCATTAAGAAGTGTCCAATGGTGTTGTCAATAGCTTCATAACATGATTCCTCCCAAAACTAGAGGGGGAGATTCGATAGACGGACCCAGAATAGTCTGGTGTTCAATGGCTCCTAAAGGGGATTGAATGAGTGACACCAAGGTCTGATGGATAGAGAATGAATACCCCACATCCACCCCCTGTCAAACACACAGTTTCTCTCTGCAGAGGAAGCAAATTTTTGTGGTTGATGTTCTCATACTTAGAAATATTTATTAAACGTTCAAATTATTTTGAGGAGATATAAATTTTACCACGAGTATGATTTGAAGCATGGTGTGGTGACTCCAATATTTTTCCCGCATTACTGTGGGTGTAACTTAAAGAGAAAGCAGGTATGTGGTAAAATGAAGTGTTTGCAGTGGATGTAGTGAAGATGAAATAAAATAAGAGGTTTAAATATATTTTACACACGAGATAAAAATGGTTTATATTTGAATGGGGAAATATGTTGAGATCACAAAATGAATTGTTATGGTAAATATTTATCCACAGAAAGAGAAAATCTAATGTGAAAATTGTGGGGAAGTAATTATTTGAGTGGATATGCATTAGAAGGTAAAAATATAAATTTTGTAAAAGGGATGAGTGATTATTTCAATGAACACACATAGGTAAAATACAAAGAGAAATATTTTCCCCAAAAGTAAATATAAATGAGAAATTGTTGGCGAAAGAATTAATACTAAAGTATTATGAAATACTTTTTTTTTTCATAGAGATTATTTTACTTAAAGAGTATTTCACACTAAAATAAAGATGCATAAACTAAATGCAAGGTAAAATATTCTCACTAGAGGAAAAAAAATTTCTACCAAAGGAGTTAAAAGGTGGGTAATCATTTTTACCCAAGTTATATTCAGTGGGTGAAAAGTGGATGAGAATTTTCCAGCTAAATAATTATTGTAAAATGAAGACAATAAATATTGAAATATTTAATTGTCGAAGGCAACTAATTAAATATTTTATTTTACCTAAGATAATTAAACGAGGAGCTGCACCGAAAAAAAGAGTTACACTAGATGGATGTTGTGAAGGGTTGTAACCCTAAAAGATGCAATGTATAAATGCAAAATGAAATCATCAGTAAAAAAAAGGGAGGAGAATTAGAACCAAGAGTAGGGTAGGAGATATACAAAAGATACTTGTAAAATGTTTACATATAGATTATACACTGGAGGCCATGATGCATGTATGAAATTTTTGAGGAACCAATGAACGATCTCTGATTTTGTGGCATCATACTAGTATCAATTGTTTGTTGAATTAATTGAAGACATTATTAGGTTGTCTTTAAGGTTGATATTTCTTTTTTATTTAAATTGATATATCAAGTGTATACTCAATTTATCAATTCACATTTGTTTTACTTGTGTGATATGGTTAATTGGTTCTTTCAAGTAAAGATTAAATCCTTCTAGTCATTCACAGTAATCTAGAAGTGTCATTTGGATCACTAAGAAGAAACTGGTAATTACATCCTTGCATGTTTATACAAGTTATAAACCAATATTAGTATGCCAAATAGTTAGAGTTTTTTCCAAATATCAACCACTCATCTTTGAATTTCATCCGACTCCACTTTACCCAACAAGGCACTGGTCTCTCCCATTTTTATTTAGTTTTATCATACCAAATCCAAATTTCACATTTGTTAACTAAACATATTAAATTTTACCTTAATATTGCTTATACAATTTATACCAAATTAGGATTTCATCTTTCCACTCCCAATTTCCATTGTGGATAGATTTATTAAGTAGGAAACACACAATCTAAGTTTGCTCCACTTGCATAGGTATACCCACCTAGGTTTGGCAAAGCCTGAAGAGAAGAAGGTTCAAATTAATCATTTGTCCTTGTACGTTAGCCAAAAATGTACCAAGATCTTGGCAACCTCTTGTGGTTTCAAACCGGCGTTTTTGAGAACTAACAGTTTGGCGACTCTACTAGGGAAAAACTTCAAAAAATTTGGTTCCAAACTTTCCATTTAAAGAGTCAATATAAATTTCACATTTGGAGTGAGGAGATTCCGTTGGGGAAAATCAAAAATAATTTCAAAAGAATCATTTTCCTACTTTTTAAAAGTAGGTGGTGACTCTAACAAAAGAACATGATGAAGAATACTTGGAACAATACAATTTCTAATCAAAATGGGCTATCTTCGAATTGTAAAAGGCCTCATTTTCCCAGCCCACCCACCTCAATACCCTACACACCATGATCCAACCTATTTTTTTATCATCAATTTGCACTTGATGTGGAACCTACTATCCATCTTCAAAAGATAAGCCATGGTCTTTTAAAAGAATTTTATGACATAAGGAGACACAAAAAATAATCTGGACGCTCTCTCTTCAATAAAATGGCGAATATTTGTGTACAAATACCTATTAATTGTAGGCCCAACACATCCATGTTTATTGAGCAGTTCATGAAAGTATATTGTCTTGATTAAATTCATTGGCCTAAGTTAGTAAAACCAATCACTTTTGACCAAGTAGATGTGCTAATTGATATCATAGATAAGAAGAGGTATGAGGATGGTGTAAATCATATCATTGGTGAATATGTAGAAATTGATCAATCAGTGAAAAAAATATGGACTAAGACTCTCTTGATAATACATGTCAAAATCGGTAGCTTGAGGAGGAAGAAGATGAGTATGTACATACTCAAAGCCAAGACTCCATCACAGAATCAGAATGTGGAATTTCCCCCTTAGATGCATTTCTTGACATAAGGAAATATGAAGGAGAAGATAAAAACTTTCTATACAATAGGATGAAAAATATCTATATGCAATTACCTTCTCATTGTAGGCCTACAAGGCCCATGTTTGTTGCACAATTTGTAAGAGCATGGAAGCCTGAATCAATTTATTGGCCAGAGTCATCAAAACAACGTACCTTTGACCAAGTGAATAAATTTATTGATGCCATACATGGGAAAAGGTATATGGACACTATCAACAATGATATCATGGATGATCAAATAATGCAACAAACAAAGGAAACATGTGTAATTAAGATTTCCAATGATAATTATTCAGATTTGGAAGATGATATTGATATGGAAGATCAATCATACATCTTGGATGAGGACTGCAATGATGAGGATGTTCTTGAAGATACACTTCACGAGAAATAAATTGGTGATAAAGCAAGTGAAGATGAACATATAGCACCTTCATTCTCAGATCAATACCATGGTGACACAATTAATGATGAAGAAAATTTCATGGAAGATAGCTTTTATGAGAGCCAAGATGAAGAAAATGTAGAAGAGGTCAATGAAGAAGAAAATCCACTTGACAAAGAACACATGAAATATTCATCTGTAGCTGATAACCATGAGGATATGATTGATGAACAAGAAGATTGCACACTTGAAAGTGGTTTTGAAATTTTTTCAAAACCATTGTATGATCAAATAATAGAAGGATCTCAAATGACATCCTGCCAAGGTGTGTCGTAGAATGATTTCTTTATGTTTTTGAATCCACTCCATGATGAGGATGAAACATGCTCAAATGAAGATGAGAGAAGATCAACATGTGAAGAGAGTAACTATGATGATCCTAAAAATTTCTATGTTGATGAATTGGAAGTTGAAACATAAGTGGATTGTCTATCATGCCACAATGAAGAAGAGTTTGAGGACAATCATGTGAAGCTTGATTTACAACAAGGATATATTTTCAGCTCTTATGGAGATCAAGAAGAGGGAGAAATAGTAGCAGATATGGAAGAAGAAACATGTTCACTCAATAGTGAGCAAATTTTAGATTTGCTAACTCTTGAATTGAAGATATGTGCAAACAAGGATGATTCTAAAGTTTTGTGTCTAGTCTACATTTGCTTTGATAGTGAAAGTACTTTGTATGATGATTCATATGACTCCATGTGCATTTATCAAAGTGATGGAGAAACCTTTGAAGTTGATCAAGAATCTATATCTATTCAAGAAGAGATATGTGATTTAGAAGTTTTGGGCTCATGTCGAGAAGACATTTATTTGCATACCATGGATGGTAGAAATCCAACATTGATTGGTTCAGATATGCATGATAATGAAAATATGAATCAGAACTCAATGTCATCTCCAAATGGTGATATGGAAGAGATGCAATATGTTTCAGATTTGTTTGTCTCAAACAATGTTGATATGACAGAGCTTTCAGATTTATGTGAGAAGCATTCAAATGTTGAGATGAGTGACATAGATGATCATGATTGTTTCTCTTCCCATGCACATGAAGGTTGTATTTCTTGGTTGCATAAATGGCCTCATAATGATTGCAAATTTCTTGTGTAAATCAATATTAGCTATATGATGAACAATGAATATTTTCAGCTTTCAAATCAGCAAGGATGTCATTTCATGATGGATGACCTAGATCCAAATGGTGGAAGGAGTTGCAAGTATCTTTATGACAACAAGAATGGCAAGGAAGATGACATGAATACTTTCAAGGGGAGTTCACTGAGCTCAAATAAGAATAAATTTTATGACAGAGGAAAGTATAGGCCTTTCTTTTTGGTAGCCTTGTGCCATCAGCTATGGTGTAATTTTTTCAAAACCATATTAGTTCTTGACAAGAAAAGGTTTGAATATGTTGCTCAATAGATAAACACTTGGTTTGCTCTCCCAGAGACCTGGATTCTTGCTATGCCCGTAGGGGGCATACATCCCCAGACAGAGCCACTGTTGGAACCTTCAAATTTTGGAAATAATTGAAGGTGCCATGTCAAAAAATTTAATACAACACTCAAAAGCAGAGTTGTAAAATCCACTTCAAGAGCCTACTTTAAAAAATCGCAACTTGAAGCCCATTCAGTTTCACACAAAATCACCTTGCATGGATTTTTATCTACCATATGTGAAATTGCACGCCAATTTTCAACTTTGTATGATCATTTTTGACAGGGTTTCAAAAGACCAAGTTGAAGGATTTTGTGAAGGGTTGTTGTCTACACATAGTGAACTCTATTAAAATGATCAACTTTGAAAGATAATTTTAAGCAACTGGAAGATTGTGAAGACAAATCAATTGGTTTTTTTTATTCTCCCAATATCAATGTGCATCCATGTCAATTTTTAGAACTTCAGGACATCATTTGATATTTTTCAAAATCAAATCCAAATACATTTTGTCACAGTTTGTGATTGCATTTCCAGAACTACTACAGAGTGGTCAAGTTTGATTTTTAATATTTTTTTGAGGAAGAGGATTTGAGAAAAACCCTCTTGCACACCTACTCATGGAGACTAAATGAACTAATTCTCAAAGTTGAAGCTTCACGGGAGAATATTTGGTATTTTTTCAAAAGGGCAAATTGGCATGCTTCAAATGGTTTTCACAAGTGCAATTTCAGAAATAGACCAAGTGGGCTACTTTGAACATTAATATCTCGCACCTTGAGATGAGTTTCTACAGGCCATTTTTTGCAATAAATTCTTGGATCATATGTCTATATGTGTGTGCATTTTCATGGTCATCGGAGGAGTTTTGTTATGCATTTTAATTGTTTTACGACTGCTCTTGGGCTAGATTTGGAACCCCCAAAAAGTTGCAAATCAAAAAATTCTAGGGGTGACCCAGTTGGTTTTTTAGCCTCAAATTTTTCCAATTTCAATTTTTTTGGATTTCAATCTCATTTGGTGCATTAATTTAAAATTTCATTTTCCTCACTATACGCTACGACAGGGCCAGTTTACAAAGGAAGTACCTTGATTTGGCGATCTGTTCAAATCTGTTAGAAACCCACTTCCAAAATAATTGATCATGGTCCCTTGCAAATTTTCTGTGACTCCGGGATGCTCCATGTGCCTGCAGTGAAATTTCTTTGTTTTCCCTCCAACCGAAATTGAAAAATTCTTTCTTAAATTCTAAAGTTCAAATGATATATTTTAAAACATTAGATATGTTTTAAAATGAATATGGAAGCTCTCAAAACCCTAAATGTTTTAGTGTTTTGTAAAGTTTAAACTTTGTAAAATATATGAAAAAAAAGAAGAAATTGGAGATGATTGTGTTGTCCTGCCAAATGCAACACTGATTCTTGATCTTGAGCTTGTTTCATGGAAAGTGGTTGAAGAAGTTACTGACGATAAGAAAGTGTTGAAGAAAATTATTAAGCAAGGAGATGGATATGAATGACCTAATGATGGATTTGTTGTGAAGGTCAAATATGTGGGGAAATCGGAGGATGAAACTATGTTCGACAAGAAGGGATCTGATGAAGAGCCATTTGAGTTTATAACTAGAGAAGAGCAAGTTATTGAAGGTTTGGACAAAGCAATCATGAACATGAAGAAAGGAGAAGTTGCATTGGTAACTATAGCATTTGAATATGGGTATGGAATAGAGGTGAAAACATATTTGGCAGTTGTTCCACCACAATCTACTCTCACATTTGAAATTGAACTGGTTTCATTTGTGAAGGAGAAAGAATCTTGGGACATGAAGAATCCAGAAAAAATAGAGGCTTCCAAAAAGAAGAAGGAAGAGGTAAATGCATTATTCAAGATTGGAAAGTACTTGAGAGCATCTAAAACATATGAAAAGGTCTACACAAGAGGAGCGATGTAGATCACCACCATACCCACAATGCACAAAAGGTAATCCAATATTTCCCGCTTTACTGCAAGTGTAATTTGAAGAGTGTGTGGGAGGGCAGTAATTCAAAGGCTTTCCCTGCATCACCGTGAAAGGATCCTGGAGCCGATGCAGTGTCATGATGAAGCCAATTTTTGTGGTTGATGTTGTCATACTTAGAAATATTTATTAAATCACTACATTGAAATTATTCTAAGGAGATATAAATTTTACCACGAGTATGATTTGAAGCATGGAGCCATGACTCCAATATGTTTCTCACATTATTGCGGGTGTAACTTAAAGAGCAAGTGATTATGTGGTAAAATGAAGTGTTTGTGGTGGATGCATTGAAGATGAAATAAAATAAGAGGTTTAAATATATTTTACGCAGGAGATAAAAATGGTTTATATTTGAATGGGGAAATATGTTGAAATCACAAAATGACTTGTTATGGTAAATATTTATCCACGGAAAGAGGAAATCTAATGTGAAAATTTTGGGGAAGTAATTATTTGAGTGGATATGCATTAGAAGGTAAAAATATAAATTTTTTAAAAGGGGTGAGTAATTATTTCAATGAACACACACAAGTAAAATACAAAGAGAAATATTTTCACCAAAAGTAAATATAAATGAGAAATTATTGGCGAAAGAATTAATACTAAAGTATTATGAAATACTTTGTTTTTCACGGAGATTATTATTACTTAAAGAGTATTTCACACTGAAATAAATATGCATAAATTAAATGCAAGGTAAAATATTCTCACCAGAGGAAAAGCATTTTCTACCAAAGGAGTTAAAAGGTGGGTTATCATTTTTACCCAAGTTATATTCAGTGGGTGAAAAGTGGATGAGAAGTTTCCAGCAAAATAATTATTGTAAAATGAATACAATAAAGATTGAAATATTTAATTTTTCGAAGGCAATTAATTAAATATTTTATTTTACCGAAGATAATTAAACGAGGAGCTGCACCGAAAAGAAGAGTTACACTAGATGGATGTTGTGAGGGGTTGTAACCCTAAAAGATGCAATGTATAAATGTAAAATGAAATCATCAGTAAAATAAAAAGGGAGGAGAATTAGAACTAGGATTAGGGTAGGAGATATACATAAGATACTTGTAAAAAACTTATCATATAGATTATACAGTGGAGACCATGATGCATGTATGAAATTTTGGAGGAATCAATGAAAGATCTCTAATTTTGTGGCATCATACTGGTATCAATTGTTTGTTGAATTAATTGAATACATTATCAGGTTGTCTCCAAGGTCGATATTTCTTTGTTATTTAAATTGATATATCAAGTATATACTCAATTTATCAATGCACATTTGTTGTACTTGTGTGATATGATTAATTGGTTCTTTCAAGTAAAGATTAAATCCTTCTAGTCATTCACAGTAATCTGGAAGTGTCATTTGGATCACTAAGAAGAACCTGGTAATTACATCCTTGCATGTTTATACAAGTTATAAACCAATATTAGTATGCCAAACAGTTAGAGTTTTTGCCAAATATCAGCCACTCATCTTTTAATTTCATCTGACTCTACTTTACCCAACAAGGAACTGGTCTCACCCATTTTTATTTAGTTTTATCATACCAAATCCAAATTTCACATTTGTTAATTGAACATATTAAATTTTACCTTGATATTGCTTATACAATTTATACCAAATTAGGATTTCATCTTTCCACTCCCGATTGCCATTGTGGATAGATTGCTTAAGTAGGAAACACACAATCTAAGTTTGCTCCACTTGCATAGGTATACCTACTTAGGTCTAGTAGAGCTTGAAGAGAAGAAAGTTAAAATTCATCATTTAGCCTTGTATGTTAGCCAAAAACGTACCAAGAGCTTGGCAACCTCTTGTGGTTTCAAACCAGCATTATTGAGACCTAATAGCAGGTAATGTAACATGAAAAGTTTTATGCTTTAGAGAATAAGTCCTGATTACAGATCGTTTACCTAAAGCCTGAGAAAGATTCTTTGGAAAAGAAAACTTCAAAGTAATACCCAACCCAACCTCAAAGCTTCTTTTTAACATATCCTAACTGAAATCAAAAAAGATTTTCCCACTAGAAGAACCCCTCTAAACAACTGAAGGACTTGGTTTCAATGATTGCATATCCCACTCTTAAACAACATCAAATTTAGAAACCTGATTAACAACATCAACACAAGGAGAGGGAACAAAATCCTTAAGTGGAGAAGAATATATAGAGTCTCTCATAACCTCATTGTTCTGACACAAACTTGAAGGATGTAGAAGATGATGAAAAATGGAACAAAATGTCTATGGGTATTCAAATACCACACCTTTCTCCCATGCCCCATTAGGAGATGTGATACTCAAAATAGATGGAAAACGCTTTGTAATATAAAATAGAGCACAAAACCCCACAGATAATGAAGGGTTTTTAAAAAATCAAAATCATGGAGAATAAAAATACCTAATTGATTCCCCATAATTTCAATAAGCTTGGTCTCTCTGTATTCAAGCGGAAACCCCTACAACTAGATCAAAAAAGGCATAAACCTAACCCTAGCTTGATTAGGAGAGAAATTAGGATTCCATGGAATAGTATATAAACCAAAGCCTTCACATAACCATGATTTAACTCTATGAACTATGTTTCTAGCTTCCTTATTGGAAAAAATGACAAAACAAAACCCAATCCTCTTATCTAGATAAAAAAACCCAAGAAGAATCTTTCCATTCATGAAACACCCATGGTTGTAACAAATTTAAATCTAGGGAGTATTTCCAAAAATTATAGATGAGCGACAACCCTTGAAGATTGGACACTTGAGGCTAAAGAATTTTTACCTTAAAGGTAACCAGAACCGATCCTTCAAGATTTCATTTCCCCTTCAAATGTCAGACTTTATTTTGATGTTTGAAACCAGAATCTTGACCAACCACCTTATTTTTCTCAAAAAAAGAATC
Organism: Sequoiadendron giganteum; assembly: GCA_007115665.2. Taxonomy (NCBI): domain Eukaryota; kingdom Viridiplantae; phylum Streptophyta; class Pinopsida; order Cupressales; family Cupressaceae; genus Sequoiadendron; species Sequoiadendron giganteum. The sequence goes on along the minus strand of CM021109.1, from coordinate 327,056,524 downwards.
CTTCAAAACCTTGTGATCCAGATACTCGGATTTGGAAATGAGGTAGGAGGACATGAATGATACTTCAACTCATCACTTAGAAACCTATGATTTGGAATGAAGGGAGCTCCAGAACTAACTGGAATGCTATTTGGAAAAGTAGAAATGATAGGAATATTATTTGGAAATGTAGCTAGACATTGTCTAGAAACTATATCTACCCAAGAACAGTGTAAAGTGTAGGGATGCACATCAGAAGAACTAGAATCCGAGCCACAAATGTCAAAGACTGGTTGTGAAACCCTACTCAAGGATTTCTTGGAATGAGAAATAGGCTGAGGAGGACAAAAAACATCTAAAGACCATGATTACCCTTTTGATATGAAGCTCTGCCCTAAGGATAACCCTAAGGAGCATTGAAAGACTCAAAATCCTTAGAAAAAGCATGAAAACCTTTGTTATCCCATGAAGAAGCATTTCCATGTACACGGAGCAACGATCTCTGAAAGGAACCATCAAAAGAATGCGATGAAGGATGCCTCACAGCTCAATTGCTTTCCTAAGAGCCCAAAAATTACTCATAATGGCTCGATTTTTTTGAAAACCTACCATTGGCACTCAAAGGCGCGAATCGATTTCTGTGGAGCTCCATCCTTAATTCCTTGATATCCAATTTGTCGAGTTATTATCGAGTTTTTCCCCTACTTTTTTTTATTCTTGAGTTTTTAAAAGTTTTGGGCCTACCGAGTTATTGCCAAGTCCGAGTTTTTCAAATATGGTTGCCTCAAATATTGAACCCAAATTGGAAACTAAACTTCTATCAAAAACTATATAAAATAATCAATAAAATAAATACCACTAAGATTACTTGTAAAAAACTCTATTTCCTTGAATCTAATAAGTATCCCTTACTTCAAAATAAATCTAACTCAATAAAAATATCAAAAACTAATACTGAAAAAAAAAATTAATATAAAATAGAAATCAAGCACTATAATCTAAAACAAAATATTAATCCTAGATAAAAATAAAAAGAAAGATAGAACGCCAACCAAGACATGATAAAGCAACTAATCAAATCTAGAATAAATATTAAAATATAGAAAAACTAGACATGATTTTTTACAAGAAAATAATTAACCTACCAAAAGGACCAAAAATTGAAGGCTTGGGATAATCATGGATAACTTTAAGAACCCCCCCTTAGTGAAGGTGTAAAATCCTAGAAAATATTGTATACTTCCCAATAAAAATATTAATTTTATTGGCAATTTTTTTTCATTTTTTAAAAAGAAAAAAAAATAATCTCAATTGGCGAATCTTTTGTAATCGCTAGAAGTCTGTGGAAAATCTTGGAAATTTTTAATTTTTTTAAAACCAATAAAATATTTTCGTTGGCAATTAAAACCGATTTTCAAACCAATAAAATATTTCCATTGGCGAATTAAACATGTTTTCAAACCAACAAGATATTTCTATTGACAAATTAAAGTTGTGCTTAAACAAATAAAATATTTTTGTTGGCGATTCAAAATTGTTTTCAAACAAACAAAATTATTTTCATTGGTGAATTAAACTTTTTTTCAAATGAAGAAAAAAACATTGGCGAATTAAACAAATATTTTCAAACCAATAGAAAAATTCATTGGCGAAATAAATTGGTATGCCAAAAATAAATTATAGCGTGGGTGGCAAAACTATCAAATACTATATATTGTTCTATTCCGGGATAAATTTTCACACATCCAAATTCCTTCATAAAGTGTCTGGAATGGGGGAAAGTGTCAACATATTCATTATGTCTAAAGCTAGATGTCAATTCAAATCAATATAACCCACCACCATTCGATGATTTTTTGATGAATGATTATAGTTGCATTCCAAAAGAAAATATCTAAAGCAGTAGACTTGTGAATTCAAACCTATGAAATAACACAAGAACCGTTAGATTTCCAAAAATCAATGGTTGACATTTTATTACTGATTTTATTAATGATTCAAAAATGTTTTCAAACAAAAAAAATTATTTTCATTGGTGAATTATTTTTATTGATTCCCCAACTAGCCCACAAGATTAAATAATAAAATTAAGAAGCCAGAGGGATAGGGGGAAAGTGACACCTATTAACCTTCGTGGAAGGCCCTACCACTATTCAACAAGGCCGATGGTTGAACATGATCGAATCAATAGTTAAGATGTTCTTTGATAAATGAATCTCAGTCATTCCCTACTAGCCCATGAGGGACCCATTATCAAATCTAAGCTTGTGGAGGGATAGCGCGCATAAGCCATGTGGTGTCATTGCCACTTCCCGTAAAACTATAAAGGGCATGGGAATATTTGGTAAATATAATAAATATTTCTTGGCAATTATGAAAGGTTAAACAATGTGCTACTAAAAGGATGTATAAGCACGTGCAAAATTGTTCATTGAGATCTTCTAATCTCAGTCGTATATTGCTAAAGGAGGAAATACATTATGGTTGTTGGCCTACTGGTTAAAGGGGAAGCAATTTGACAGTCGTCGAGTTGATCTAGATCGTTTCCTGCTAGCCCTTGACTGTTGATCTAAAACTTACAAATCTCAAAGGGGAAGCAGGTTGTTGACACATGGCTTTTCTATCAGCTTGTAAAGAGCAGTGGGGGCCACAAAGTTGATGAAGGAAATACATGGGAATGAATTCAAGCTAAGTGACAAAGAATATTTTAGTTTCAAAGATAAGAGAAAGTAAAGAAGAAGAATCATCTTCTAAGTGAAAATCAGGTGTCTGGAATGGGGACAAGTGTCAACATGTTCATTATGTCTAAAGCCAGATGTCAGCAAAAATCAATATAACCCACGACCATTCGATGGTTTTTTTATGGATGGTTGTATTTGCATTTTGGAAGAATTTTTTTGAAGCACTAGACTTACAAAATGTTTGATTTGATAAACTCACACTGAGAATGGAAAAAATTATGGCACATTGCATGTGCTTTCTTTTTATTGATTTTTTTTCTTTTTTAATCGATTTATGTATATATTTTGGATTGTCTTTTTTTGAAGAAAGTGTGGTTGTGGTACCGTAGATTAATGCCATATTTACATCTGAAGTGATTGATTAGATAGCTTGATATTGAAAATTGCACGATGTACTGTAGATGATTTCATTAATCCAATGATCAATTGAAACAATATTTGTAATGATTTCATATATTTTGAGTGCTGATTTTGATAGCTTGTTAGCTTGAGGTACAATTTTCATGTAGCTCGATGCCAATCAAAATAAATATTTTAATTATAAATATAAGACTTAAGTTACATGAATCGATTAAATTGGTTTTTTGGTTTGTACAATTATCATTATACTCTACCTCACACGACTCACAATTAAACAAGGATCAAGCCAGTAGTGGTATTGGTGGCCCATAAATAGGGATAGTGAGCATAAGTGAAATCATTTGTTGAAGGCTAAAGGCTTTACTATTGAGTGTAATGTTCTAAATTTTCATTAGCTTTTTTATTTTTTAAAGTTAATAAGGAAGAAGATGATGTGTTATTATTGGTGATACTCTAAATTCTCTTGCCTCTAGTTATGTAGTTATAGATTAAAAGATCAATTTCATTCAAGTTCAGAATGGGTGGAATTGGAAATAAGTTCATCTAGTTCACCTAGCTTCTGAGACAAGTTTTGAACCAGGATGAGGAGCTACGATGGAGATAAATGCGTTCACAGAGAGTACACCCACATAATTATTTTAACCTTGGTTGAATTCAAAGTTGGAGAATTCTTATACTCCATTTTGACAGAGGCCCTCAAAGAGGAGTTGTGGACTCACAAACTCACTATGAGCTATCTAGATGCATGGAAGTTGTGATAGGTACATTTTTATCTTCATAGCTCCCATTTCCCCAACATGGTAGGAAATCCCTATGGATTCTCAAATTTATTTTCTTGGTAATATGATCTAGATCCCATAGCTTCCACTACCATCTTGGAATAAATTGTGTCATTTTGGGTTGCTCTGGTGGGTCAAAATGAGTATATTATAAATGTAGAACCTTTGCATTTATTTTCAAAGCCACATTTGTATTACATTGCCACCAACAAAAGCTTATAATCATTTTTCAATCCATTATCACGAGTAACAACTTGGAATCAATTATGTCTATGTAAAATGACATGTGTCATTTGTCAATTTGATGGCAACTTTATTTTTTCATTTTTATTTCTTTATTTTTTAAATCTACATGCATATATTTCATAAAGCAATAAAAATGAAAAAATAAATTTGCCATCAAATTGAAAAAAAACATTATAAACACTAAAAATTTTCACTCTTGCTAGGGCTAAACAAAATGTTATTGATTTATAAATTATTTGTTGACCTTCTCCCCTAGTTCATGGTATCATTATTCATTTTGTTAAGTCCTTTGCAACAAAAGCTTCTCAGTCAAAATGGCCTATGAAGAATTGATAAAGGGGAAAAATGTTGTTTCTAACAACTTCTGGGAAAAGGTGTAGCAAAAGAATTTGATCCCTAAAATTAATTTCTTCTGGTGGATGGTGGCTCATGGAAAGATTCTGACAGTGGATAATTTGGTTAGGAGAGGTTTCTAACTGGTCAATTGATGCACGTTGTGTAAACAAGAAGAGGAATCTATAATTCACCTCTTTTTTCATTGTAATTATGTGAGGGAAGTGTGGTCCTACTTTCTCTCATTGTTATCTACTGAATGGGTGTTTCTTGACTCCTTGAAAGTGTTTATACAAAGTTGGGCTAATTGCCCTTTCTCTCATAATGTCATTGTGGATATCTAGAATCAAGTTCCTCTTTTTGTGGCCTGGGGTTTATGGAAGGAAAGGAATAATCATATTTTTAGGGATGAGGAGAGAAGTAGTTGGTAATTCAGTGTGATCATTAAAAATCAGATCAAGGAAAACTAGAGGCCCGTAGGTATGGTTTCTCCAAAAAATGGCCAAATTACAAAGAAATGGGGATCAAGCAGAATTGGGGAATAAATAAGGAATTAACCAAACTTAATTGGTCTAAGATGATAACTAGATTAGCTACAGTGTGGACCCCCCAATAGAAAGACTGGGTCAAATACAATTTTGATGGGTTCTCAAAAGGCAACCCAGGACAAGGTGGAGTTGGAGGATTGTTAAGGAACCATAAATGCAAGTGTATAGTGGGTTATGGGCTGAATATGGTAGTTTTCTCCAATAACAAAGCAGAAGAAATGGTGGCTTTTGAGGGCCTTAATATTCTAAAGGATTTTGGGTATCAATATGTTATATTAGAAGGGGACTCTAAGCTTATTGTGGATATTCTAAATGAAGAGATGACGCCACCTTGGGAATTAAAAAACATAATAGACAAATGTAAGTCATTAAAAATTCCTTTGTTAATAGTAATGTGCAACATTTTTATAGAGAATGAAATAAAGTGGTTGATTGTGTTGCCAATATGGCACTGAATTGTAGGGGTTTGACCAGATGGACCTTTGGGAATATGCTAGAGTCCTTAAGAGGCTTAATTCTAAAGGAAAAATGTGAACATGAGTATGATATGCAAATATAAAAACTCTTTCTTGGGTCAGATAAAAAATTACCAAGTGGTTCTTTTGTTCTTTCTGTGTAACGATGATATTGGTTGTATGGGGATGTATAGGAGGATCTTGGTGGACAAAAATATTAATAATTTTCCCATTATGAAGGTTACGAATTATCACATGATTATTTTAATATGGTTAAGAGTTGGCATGTCTATGTGTGCAGATCGGCATGTTGTCAGCTATTCCCACAATTCTATTGTGCTGAAGGGAAAGGAAATTAATGACAAGATAAATTTTTGTAAGAATAATGATGTTTATTTTACACCGGGGAATGTGTTGTGGGAGGTTTCTAAAAGAAGCTTCTTGATTCGCAATATTTCATTTTCTCTCTATGTTTTCTAGTGTAAGAGTGTTGTCTGCATTTTGAAGAATCAGAAGAAGGTGTGGGAGATTATGAAGAAGAGTGTGAAGCAACTAAAGAATTTGTAGAAGAGAAAAATGGGAGGTCCTAGGAAGAGAACAGAGCCACCGAACTGTCAAGCCTTGCAACAAAATATGGATTTATGGAAAAAAATTGATGAAGTTGGTATGGTTTCGTTCTTCCAATCCCTGAAAGGATACAATGAGAACCTAACGGCTAAATTCACTAAATCCTGGCATAATGGTAAGGTCACAATTGGTGGTGTGAAGTTCAAAGTAACCACTAGACTCATAGCTGAAGCTATGGGGCTACAAAACCAGGGAATCAAAGTTGCTAAAAAAAGTGGTGTGGATTATCATATGTTCATTGAAAAATTCCTCCATGAAGGTGAGAGGCTAAAAAGGTTCCAAGATGGGTATGCTAGACTTGAACTTCCTCCTCCTTTTGCCTTAATTATTCTATTTATAATGAGATATTTTACTCTGGAGGGAAGGTATATGTTGGTTCACATGTACCACTTCCCCTGCTAAACCACATTCGGCATGGTGAAAGAGTTAATTTTCCTTATTACTTGTTGTCCTCCCTACAAATCCACATAGAGAAAGGTGCCAACCCTCCTCTTCATTAAGGCCTTATGCTAACCCTCTATAAATATGCTTTGGCATTGAATCCCCATGGAAATCCTCTCATGGGAAGAAATGAAAATATTGCGCATGTTGAAGCGGCTAATGAAGAACAAGTCCTGGATGAAAACCCTGGTGCGGTTGACATCCCGGTTGAGGACCCTATTCCCCGCCCACCTCCTATTGTTGTTGCTAGATGAGTGCATGTTACTACTAAAAGCTAGCCCCTGGTTGCCAATGTTTCCAACCCTTCTACCCCTGTGTCACAAAAATGCTAGGAGAAAAGAACTTTTGAAATAGAGCTTATAAGAGCCACACGTGAAAAAAGGAAGCATTCGCCTCTGCTACTCAAACTTCCAAAGGCAAAGAAACCCAAATGTGATGTTAAAATTAGGGATGCATAAACATAATGGAGGAAGGGACCCATAATGAGGAGGAGAAAGAGTCTCTGCAGGGCCAAGGAAGTGGTGGGAGTGGAGGTAGACAGTCAACCCGTCTTGTAAAAGCGACATCGAAGAAGAAAAAAGGGAAATAGAAGATGTTTGTGAGTGATGAGGAGGAACAAGAGTATGAAGATTTCAAAGCCCAGGAGGATGATGAATCTGAGGATCATGATTTTGAGGATACAACCTATGAGGTGGGTGAAGAAGACTCAGAGGAGGATAAGGATGAGGAAGAGGAAGAACAGGATGATCAGCCTGAGGCTGATAAGAAAGAGGAAGATAATGTGCAGGAAGTTGAGGATTTGGATACGGGAAAAGACTCTACTATTGAAGTGTTAAAGAGAAGACTTACCTTTCTGCAAGTTCAGTTTGAAGACATGGAGAAGGCTTTAGGCACTCTCATGAGGTTTATGAACAAACTTATGAGGCGGGCAATGATGGGTGCGACTTCTGGCGAACTCAAAATTTCCAAGAAGCTGAGAAAACAATGGAAATCAAATACCCTGAAGGCTTTGGACGAGATAGAGGGACCTAATTGGAAACATTATATTGCTCTCATGGGAGAGTATGGGGACCTATTGAAGAAAGGAAAATAATGCCTCTTGTACTGCTCTGTTGGTTTTTTGATGAGTCTTTTTTTTCATATAGTTATAATCTATTAGATTGTTATGTTTTCATGGATATTTTATGGTGGAATACCACCTAGGACACTATGGACCTTATTAATGGATTATGTAGAACTAATTTTTCTTCTAGTTTTTTACTATTTTTAATTAGAACAAGTTGTTCGATGGTTACTAAAATTACTGTTGGACTGTAAAATTATATTGATGTTGTTTTTTGGGTTGCTGATGGTGTTGTTTCCCACCTCCTCTCTATTTCTTTTTGTCTACTATTGTAACCATGGGATAAGGGCCCTTCCCTTATTATCTAATCAAAAACATTAAGTTGTCAGCCCCTTGGCAATGTCAATCCTAGCACACTAAAGTTTAAAACAACTTTAATAAAACAAATGTTTATTGTTTATATCATAAATTACTCAATATTTTGATGAACATTTGATGGATGGTTGTAGTTGCATTCCGGAATGAAATGCATAGAGTGTTAGGCTTGCAAACTTAAACCTTTAGAATTGACCTATAACTATTAGGTTTACAAAGATCAATGGTTTAGAATTTATTGTCAATGCAGGATAGTCATGTACTAATTGTGTAGTATGGAAGCAACAGTTGACATTTCATTCACTTTAATGTTTGAAAAAAAAGAAAACTTTCAACTACTAAGTGATTTTATTTTTAAGTGAGAGGGTCACCACACAAGGATATTTAAGATTTCTCATTGAACTATACCAAGGATATTTTGGGTTTCACTTCCAACAAAGCCAACCCATGCCTATCAGTATTAATCTTTTCATAATTTCTTAAAATCTTAAAATCTTATTTTGGGTAAGTGAAAGACAAAATTCCTAGGCTACGTTTCATCATTTCTTAAAATCTTATTTTGTCAAACTTTGGGTTTAGGGTTGAGAGAATTAAGAAAAATTAAGGACTTAAGAGGGAATTCACAATTTCACATTGTTTAAACATGTCTACCACCACTAGCAAACCAAAAAAAGTTGTTGGGAAAGGCAAAGCAAGTTTGGATAGAAAAATAGATTATTCTAGATTGCTTAAAACCTCAGGTTTCACTGATGAATACCATGATATTTATGATCCTAAAATCTATTGTAGGATTACCTTAGAACTTATATTTTCATGTGAGATAAGGCTTCAAACCAAATTCAAGTTAATAGTTTTAGTGTACCGTGGGTAACTGGATTAGGGTGGATGATATTAAATGAGATTTTCTATCACCCATAATTTATCATGGTATGTGCCCACAATTATGATGATAACAAAAAAGAAAATGTAAATCAAGATACCAAACAAGAAATTTTATCCATTAATGCAGAATAATTTGGAAAGGTGCTGGGGTTTACAACTGAAGAATTTGGAAATGTCCACATTGACCTAGAAAAGCTTGCTGGTGAATATGAAGTAGCAGAGGAAAAGGGACAAAAATATTTTCCTAAATAAAATAGTTCAAGAAAGAAACAACTTGAAAGGTAACCATAAGCCTCCTTATCATTTTGAAATTTTTAGATCATGGGCTCAGGATAATATTTCAATGCTATCATTTTTCCTCGGATGAGATAGCAATTGGGAAGTGGGTGCAAGCCTCCTTGAAATGGTATATAATATCCATTATGGTGTTCCACATGTCAAATATAACTTTATTGAGCACATTGTAGAATCCATGCATAAACAATTTTTAATGATTAAAGGAGGTTCCACCAAGACATTTAGGTTCACAACCTACTTGTGTTATTTTTTCTATTCAAATTTAGTGGAATTTTTCAAACCAACAAGCTTTAGATTCAACCCTATAGTAATGTTGAGGAAAATAAAATGGCTCCAGTATATGATTGGACCGCTAATATAAGGATGCATGATTCTTGAAGGAGCCAAAATGATTTTGTAGACTAATTTTTGGCTCCATTTCATCAAGAAAATACAAATACTTCAATGCCTCGATTGCCTATGTCATGTAGAAATTGCATTCAACTAGGAAAACAAATACAATTTGTTGATTGGTACTTAATGGAAGAATATATTTTGCTAAGATTTTATGGATTGGGAGTAGATTCATACAAACTTCCAATACATGTGATAGAAAGGGTTTTTGCATTATAATATGTAAGGCAGATGCAAAGTACTGATGAACTACACTTTATCGATTATAAAAAGAAGACCTTATTTCCTTCTTTACCTTTTTCATGTGGACGGTTCACATTTAAGAGAAAATAATTTAGTGTGGCACATGATCTTTTGAAAATTTGTAATTTTGATGTTGTTTGTCACTAGTAGTATGATCCATGTGACATCCTTAAATCAATGATTGTGACCAATAGGAATGCTACAAGTATATTTCAACATCAAAGTAAATCCTTGCTTGAAAACTTGATAAACAAGGATTCTTGGGATGAGGTCAAAATAGCAATGGAGAAAAGTGTTGCTGAGAAAGTATTTCTTTTGAACAATTCTCAGAAAAAATTATGACATTGCACCAAAAGACAATCAAGAGGTACAACAATTTTTATGAAAAAAGTAATAAACCATCTAGTAGAGTAAAAATTCCAAATTCTCTAGATAAGGATGACATAGATAAAAAAATGGTCACAATAAAAAATTATTGTCTTTTGGTCTATGAGAAAGGGACTAGGTGAACCAAGAACTCTTTTAGAATTTGGAGATAACAAAGAAGATCGTGAATTTAGCAAATTGTGGAATATAAAGCATCCCAATGAATGTGAAGATAAAGAAACTAATGATGAATATAATGATGATATGGAAGAACAAAGCTATGTCAAATTTGGTTTAAGTGAGGCCACAAAAGAAGCATATACTTCAGGAGCAGTGATAGCCAAAAAAATGGGTTATGAAGGTGGTCCTTTAGGGTCCCAAGGACAAGGCCCTTGGACGGTAAAAGATGTAGAGCATAGAAAAAAAATTGATAAATTCAGACTTGGAGTTGATAAAGTAGACCAAGGGCATACAAGTACAACTAAAATAATTCATTGTGTTAGAGCTTCAAATCCTAATCCTCAAGGTTAGATACAATCACAATTAAGACATTCACATGGTGGAGAACCTAGTGCAATTACCACTTCCACTGGTGATGATGGTATGGCTAGTAGTACTAGTAGTGCTCAACATGTGCTACAACAACAAATTACACACAAGAGGATAATAAGACAAGATACCACACAAACAGCAAGTGATCAAGGCACACAAAAGAGGGCAAAGACTTTGACAAGTCCAAGTCCAACTACCATTTCCACCACAAAGGTGTTATTCCTAGAAACTCCTATAGTTAGTGTGGTTGCAACAACATTAGCAACTGTAATTACTCCTAATACTTTTCCATTCAAGCATTTCATTGTTCCTACATCCCTAGGTTTTGATTATATTGAAGAGTTTAAAAGGAAATCAGAATTGTATAAAAAATAAAAGAAACAACTGATGGAGAGTGCATATAATATAACTTAAGAGCCTGTAATAACCATGTTATTACCCACATTTGACACAAATAAATAAAGCATGGAGTACACAATTGTTGTTCCCACAGTTCAAAATAAACTAGCAAATCAGATGGATCAATCTAAATTTCAGGTAAGCAATTTATAATTGGATTTTTTTGTACTCAAAAATATTGACAAAAACTAATGTATCAAAGAACAATGGATTGGTGTACACATCATTTCTAAAGCAAGAGAGAAAAAAAGGTTGTAGATTCAAATAGAAAAGTTACAGGAAGACCTAGCAAATGAGAAAGCAAAGAGGAAAGCAACAAATAACAAGAGCAATGAATTAGAAAAAAGAATTAAAAAATATGCCTCTACATCAACAAGAAAATAGGATAAAAACATGAGAGAGAAGTGAATGAATTGAAGCAAAGGTTAGATAAGAGTAGAAATAAATATGATGAAAAAAAATCCACTTCAAAAAAATTAACATAAAGCATTGGGAAAGGAAATGAATAGTGGGAACAAAAATTGGAGAAAGAGAGAAAAAGAAATGAAAGATTGGCCATAGAGATGATGGAAGAAAAAAATGAAATTAACTCTTGTCAAAATAAGTTAACTACATTTTATAGAGAAACAATAAGGCATATAAAACATAAGATCTAGGATGAAATAATGTAGAGGATTGATCATTTATGCCAATTGTTTCAATTAATTGGTGCTATCAGACTACATTATAAGAAGTTGAACAAATATTTAGTGTAAAACAAAAATGTGATGGCATTAGATAAATCTACAAATCAAGTTCAACAAATAGTCTACAAAGCTAGTGATAATGATTTTAAATAAAAAGGGATTAATAATCAGCTTGCTACCTCATTGATGTTGTCATATATCATTAAAAAGTGTTTGAGAATGTGTGAAACAAAGGAATTTGTGCTTTTGGCTACAAACAAGATGAAGAAGTTGGATGAAAAGGTAAGGAACTTCACATAGCTTGGTTTTCTAGAGGATTTTGACACAAATGAGTGATTCATTGGAAAGGATGATTTCAAAAAGAAGATGGAGGGTGCAAGGAAGATTGATTTGGACCCATTTCCTCAAAACCCAGATGTTGCGAACTATTTGGATTCCATCAAACCACTGATAAACTTGAATACAATTTTGACTAAAGAATTCAAGATAGGTTCTAATTTCAATCATGAATTGTTAACAAATTTTCAATTCAAACAACATTAGTTAGAACAAATGACAATTCCAACACCTGAACAATGGAAGTTGCTAGGAAAGGTGATACAGTGATTCTAGATAATATGAGTTTTCAAGTTCCAACTTAGCTCTATGTAGAGTTGTCTTTGAGCAAGATTTTGCATTGTGAATGCCTCTATGTATTCGTTCATGTGAAAATTAATAAAAAAACTCAAAGTTAGTAATGTGTTGATGTTCAATTATCTGTATTATTTATTTTATCATTTGAAGAAAAAGTCTAGTTTCAACTACGAGATACAGATTAAATGATTGTTGATATTCATTGTTGTATATGCTACTATTGTTAATATGTTATTAAGAATTGAGTTGATTGATGAATCGTTGAGTACATGTTTAACACAATTAAAATATGAAATTATTAATAATATGTTAATTTATTCAATCTGATGCATAATTTCAAGGAATACAATCTAAAATATAAACTACAATTTCAAATATAAAATTCTTGGTAATCCTCAACTGGTTCAATATTGTCAGCCTATAACCTGTATGGAGCATGGTGGAACCCCCAAAATGATAAGTATTACAAAATTTAGTTATATTTTTTATCCGGTTGTGTCCTAAGGCTTAGGGTTTCAATTTTACTCCTCTTCTAATTAAAAACCCTAAATGTCAATCCTTTTACTTGTGTTATAATTCTTCATTGACTGATATTTTCCCGTTACAAGTTTCCTAAGTTGCCACTTATGTCGTTAAATATGTTTGGTTATCGGCCCCTTGAGCCTAGTGTTCTCAGTTGTCACCCATTGACTCGTTTAATCTTGCTTTATGTTATGCAGGCTCTAAATATATTAATATTTTCCAACATCCCTATGTTTGGGTTTGATATTTCATTTTCGGTCTAAAGTTTTGACCTAAGGTGTATTTCCTCGTCACTCATCAACCTAGTCGAGTCCCCCTTTTAAGTTAATGTTTTGCACGTGCATATTTAAGCTTTTGATGTAGGGAGTCAAATCTAAGTGGTTGCATCCTGACTGTTCCCTGCTCCCCGTTGGGATTTAACATTCATTAAAATATTCCAACAGGCTGGTGGGTGGATGCCACATGTCTTATCTGTCAACAGGGCCCATTATCATGTGAAGGAAATGATAATTAACTCTTGTGGGATCAATGACTATGATGGAGTACTTAGGTTTTGTAATTCCCCGCCATGCAACCCTAGAGGAAGTTGCAAACAACTACTTAAACAGGCTAATTTTTTTTTGTTTTACAATTAATAAGAAAGTTCACTAACTAATGCCAACAACCTCTAAGGTTATGAGAAAAAGGTTATATAGAACCTCAACAAAAAACATGAATCTAAACCATGTCATTCATTTACTTAATAAATTAAACACATACATCCCAATAAGATAACATACATCAAGCATAAGAGATAACTTTCAATTGCATGTATCCATATTAAACAACAAGATTACATCTCTCATTCCCCAAATGAGGCAAGTCCAATGAATAAGGTTACAATTACAACTTCCACCACGATAACAAATGAGGGGTAATAAATCACAAGAACAACTAAAATGAAATAAAGTAAGAACTGAAACCGAATCTCATGAGCTCTCCAACTGGAAGTCTCATCCACACAAACATGAAGAAAGCCCAACGGATAAGGTGCACACCACCCAACCAAGCAGAACCCAAAGGCCCACCCCCCATGCTAGGAGATAGTAACAAGGAATCCTAACCAAGAGCAACACCTCTAGACATAGGCTAAATCATAACTGAACCAAACTGACACAACCAATCATGTGTACCACACAAGTACAACACAAGTACATCATGAGTACAACTCAAGTACAACTCTAGCACCACATAAGTACAACTCTAACATGGTCACATTGCTTCCAGATATAAAGCAGATCAAGAATGTTAAGAGAACCATACACATAATAATCGAATACCAACTATGGTCACATCAGGTATGTTAAGGAGATCATACCCATAAAATCAAGTACCAACTGTTGTCCTAGATAGAGTGTCATCACATAGCTCATCATGAGATTACCTTTGGGAATCTTCATAGGCTCCGGCCCCCACTAAGGGTTATCCTGGTGGCCTCAACCGAATCCCGTCCCCCATACTCACTCATGCAGAATCAAATACCTTTCTTACAGACAAGATAGATGACCTTTCCATTCCAGGCCTTCCCACTCATCCCAAGTCTAAATGAGCCCTTGTGTCTATGAGTGAGGCAAAATTATCTTGATTAGTGAGAAGTTAGTCCTAATCTTCTAAGTATTTTTTTAGTTATCACTTGATTATCCACCTCCGAAGGTTATCCAGTTTACCTCTTTGGGCTCTGACGCCTATCAGAAGTCACTCTTCTACTTGACAATACACAATCGAACCAATTACCAAGGGAACTCAAGTGCATACAAAAATAGATATTACAACCAGTCCAACTCTAAGAGGAAACCTAAAAGAAACTCACCCCAACACTGGAGACAACAAACATAACAAAGTCACTCCTTACAAGGAGACACAAATCACATAATCCTCTCCTAATCCAAGGAGGCACAAAATATCCCCATTCATGATAACCAGGTAAACACTGACTAGACACCATGCACTACCCAAGGAAATTCATAAAAGGTTGACAAACATCATACGACAGCCCACATAACTGTAAACCCCTACTAAACAAATTTACCCAAGGCGATAACCGAAGAAATCATATTTAAACAAGCAATTAATCAAGAATTAAACCCGCTTTGGATTTCCTAAATACAGTCCTTTTAATAACATTTCATAGAGTATTGCCATAATAAAATTAATTTAATAATGTCTCTTTCAGACATAAGCATAAATTTGAATCAAATATTCAATTCTTAATTGCTTGTAATTAAAATAAAATAAACATTTAGTACTTTATTGCCTTAATGCAACAAAATAGAATAACGACTCCATTGGACAAGGATGAAATTTAAACCAAACATTTAATTTCCTAACTGCCCTTAAATAATAAAATAAGCATTTTCAACTATAACTCAGAACATATCACTTTAAAATAAATAACCGTTTGTCCTTGCAAACTAAATCATTCTTAAATAAATCAATTAATTTCGTTATTAACACATTACTTACAAATCTAATATTTTCCCTTTTCAAATCTATTATTTAAAATAAAATCAATAATTTAACTATAAAGCCAATATTTTAAATTTTTCAATATTTTTTTTTTTGAACCTCCCATTAGGCCTCGAGCTGCGCACCAACCCTTAGGGTTGAACCGCGGATGCCTTGGGCCATGTGCATAGTGCTAGACATTGTTTAGGGCACCGACCGCAAGTTTCCCAAGCGGCAGTGGGTATGGCATTGGGTGCTGGCGAAGGCGCAGGCACAGGCACAACTGACCTTAGGGTTGTCGGTTGCTATGCACAACCGGCCCCACAGGGGTGGCTCGGCTGTGCTTAGCACAACTAGCCACCACTGTGGTCACGGCGGTGCCAAGCCACCACAGTGCCAATGGGGGTGGTTGGTGCGGCTCCCCGCAGTGCCTAGCATGGAGGCGGCTGTGGGTCAAGCCCTAGCTGCCTTAACCCATAAAAATAAAATTTTATTTTATTTAAAGTTTTTTTTTTGATAGCTATTGTTTTTTTTTATTATTATTATTATTTTTATAAAGAAAATTCCTGCGGATTTTGAAATCTGTGCCCTCTCATGTGGGCTTTTTGAACAATTTTTTTAACAACATAACATTTACAAAAAGAACTTTATAATTATATAGATATATATAATATATATATATATATATATATCTCAATATATATATATATACTACTATCTCAATATATATATATATATATATATATATATATATATATATATATATATATATATATATTTATATTCTCATAAATGAAATTGCAAATAAATTGAGGAAACCAAGTTGAAAACAACCAGTTATAGCCAAGAACACCATTTTTTTATTTTCTTGAGAAAACCCAGATAAAAGAAAACAAAGGTTTGAGATTTGCTAAAACAATTCAACATGGGGTTTTCAACATAGATCAGGTTTTTTTTTGGCATTTTTCCACATGATTTCCAACAACAACATATATAATTTAAAATATCAAAAGTAGCCAGTTTCTAAGACATGAACCTGATTTCCTTGAGTTTGTGAGGAGATCCAAATGGTGCTCAACTTCCAACTTCAGCTCCACAGATTTTGACAGCTTCAATCCAAAACCCACAAAAATGCAACAATTCCTCCTCTCCTCTATTTTTCAAAACTTGCTCTCCCAAAAATTGTGAAGAAAAGTTCAATAATAAATAAATTCTTCAAAAATATCCATACAACAACCCTCATAAATTTCTGAAAAAAAAAAATGGAAAATATCTCAAAATATCTCTTTTTTCAATTTTTGAATTCAAACTTTTATAACAAATGCAATTTAAATTCTTTTTCTAAATTTCCAATTTAATCTTTTCAATTTCAAACATTAAATCCACAATTTCACAATGAAATACTTATCTAATTTAAACATCATCAATTTAATTAATCAATAAAATTAATTTAATCCAAGATTAAATCCTTTTATTAATTAAATTAAAGTAATTAATTAAATTAAATTAATTAATAAATTAAATAACATTTCTAACATCATTACCAGATTAATTTAGTCAACCACTTAAATACATAAATCCATTTAATTTCCCTTTTCAACTTGCAATTAAATAATCGAAGAGAGGGAACAATATTCAAAGCAACACAACCCGACTAACACCTGACGACACACTATGACTAGGGTGACGACTTGTCACGAAAAACCTAGCTACTATCTCCCAATCAAATACTGATCCGGTGGATATTTTTAGTGAAAATTGAAGTGTCTCCATTCTCTCCAGAATTTGTACCATCAGAAAGATCTCGACGTCCTGATTCCAACACAACTCGAATGGAGTGAAAAGGAGTCCGTTTGTGCAAGTTATGGCCAGTCAAACCTTGGGTCAAACTGGGATCAGAGGGCGTCCAGGAAGCGAAAAAATGATGTTGTTAAAAGTTGTTGAAGTTGGCATCATTGCGAAGAGCCCGTCGCAAGCTTTCCAACGGCGTTCGTTTCGTCGAAATCCGACATCGGAGGCTCAAGATACAGCTGGTCAAAGTTTCAGGTTGACTTGGTGGACTGAAGGTACAGTGATGATGTCAGCATCCGTACATGATGACGTCAGCATCTATGCAGATCAAAATGGACCAATCCATGGTTGACACATGTCATCCGTACGATGACATCAACATCCATGTCAAAGTTGTATGGACCAATCAGAATTCAACACGTGTCCTTTCCGTACACCACGTCGACAGTCCGGTTGGCATCCTAGTCATCATCCACGGCCTTGTCAGCGCATAGTCAGCTACGACGTGTCCTCGACAGTGAATGGCATCCTGACACATCATCACCCAGTCGACATGGCAGTCAACACAGTCAACGAATCTAGTTTTGCCACGTGGCCCACCTCTCCTCCATTCGGCGGTTTGAAAGTTTGTTTGTTTGAACAAAAGTTGTTGGACGGGTTTGAACCCGCAACCTCCGCTCGGTGAGTCGGGTCGTTAGCCGTTGCACCAGCGGCCGGTGCTTTCACTATACATGGACAGCGGTTTGTTTTATTATTGAAATATTTGGTACTAATTTTTAAAACGGCTGGCGGAGGTTGGAACCCCCGACCAACAATATGCCAAAAATAACACTCACCGTTAGACCACCGAGCATTGTCTAATGATATTTCGTGTTCGGTTTGTTTTGTTGAAGTTCTAAAGGCCGAAAATATAACAAATGGCTTGTTAAAGCCAAAACAAACTAAACCCACCTAACCAAATGCCAAAAGGGGGTTAGGGAAAAATAAACAAGCTTTGTTACGAATTGTTAGACAGTGGTTAGGCAATTAACGGATTTGTTAAGCCTAATTAGGCTAATTTTATGTATAAAAGGGGGTGTGAGGTGAGAGTTGAATGAAGTTTTTTTCAGGTGATGAAGTCTTGAAGCTGTGGAGATAATCGAAAGAGAGGTCTTGTAGAGATTCCATTCTTGCACGTCAGAGCGTTGTTATGCTGTCGAAGTGCTTGGAGAATGATTGTGGTGCTTTGTAATTGATTTTGGAGTTAATCGGATCGGTCTCTCTATTGGAGTGGACCCGGAGACGTAGTCACATTTGTGATGAACTCCGTAATCAAACACTGTTTGCACTTCTCTTCTTCTCTCTCTTTCTTTCTCTCATTTCCTTCCTTTCTGTTATAATCACCTTGTTATTACTTTCATTTTGTTATTTCCATAAGTTAATTTTGATTTAATTAACTTGGGATAATCATTGTAAAAGCATTGTAAAAGTTAAGCATTTAAATACTGCAATCTAGTCTCGATCAAATACCGTTGGGCATTGGAAACATTCAAACCTGTGAAACCAGGTGGAGTCGATGTCGTATACATGTCAACCTATGAACAAAGAGTATATCCACATACATAAACATGTCATAATTAAAACACACCGTGAAGAGGAAATCATGGAATCGCAGGGTGCTCGCAAGTGAGTGATGCGATACCGTCCCCTTAACCAATACAATGTAACTAACTGACAAATCTAACATATTAATATAATCCAAAGCATAAACATCATTAATTCGAATATCCATTTATGTTAATTCAAAACATGCCATAAAGATAACATCATATTAAAATACCATCACATCAAAAGATAACATTAATGTCGCTTTATAGATAGCGAACAAATAACAGCCAGGTACCATAGTCAAGGTACTAACATAAAGTACAACATAAAAGAGTAGAACACTGTTCAATCAAAAGGACAAAACGGAGGGGTATTACATCCTCCCCCCCTAGGGTTAGGCTTACTCCTGGAAGCCTGCAAACAATAGGGATATAACTCCCTCATACAAACTGCATACAAATCAAAACCTCGACCCCTGAGGGTGAGTATCCTGCACTAAGCGACCAACTCTAGAAGTGTTCCACTGCAGACAATCCCTAGCAAGGTGGCCCTATTGGCCGCAAGAGTAACACCTCATGTTACTACCAACCCCTCTACCTCCTAAAGGTGCAGTAGACTACTACACTCTACCCAGTCAGCCACAAGTTGAGAACTCTGGACTGGCTGATGAAAATTCAAGTATTTCGCATGCCTCCAATTTTTGTCCCCCTACCTCGACTGGAAACCTTTGCGTTTCCCTTGTGATAACTATTGTTGTTGCTGACCACTCAAAGACGGTCCCTGCTAAGATCTAGAAGTTGTACCTCCCTGAGGCTGACCTCCTTGAGCACTAGACTCTATTGCTAAACCACTACCATACTAAACATCAGTGTGGTCTCCTAGTGCCATGGCTAGGTTTGCTACCGATAATGCCATCTAGCTCAAGGCGTGATACTCATCGCCTTGATGGTGATGCCAATGGTCAGATAAGAAACGACCTCTAAAATGCTCTAGGATGGTCTCCCAAGATACTGAGTGAATATCATTATGGATATTTTGCTCCTCTAGACTCCACCATGTGGATGTGAGTCCCCGTAGATGCATAATAGCGCACCATGCTTTGGTATTACTACCATATGGGTGCATAGAAAAGCATCGGTTGAGGTCAATGAGCCAAGTCTCAACCTCTAAGTGACTTCCTACTCCATCAAATAAAGGTGGACGTGCCCTGAGCAAATCCATCATATGCACTGAGTCTATTGTCTCTACCTGCGTCAGAACTACTCTCACACTAGAATTACCCTGTGCATCTACCTGCCTCGGACCAAGGAGTGCCAAAGCCTCCTCAAGTGCTCTACATGCAACCTCAATCCTTGTTGGATCCTGCTGATGATCACCAACCCCTGGTGCATATTGAGATGCCTGATGTTCCTCTTGATCTGGAACAACTAATATGTGAGGAGGAGAGTCATGTTGACTCCCACCATGATCGCCTATATGGCCATGACCATGCCCTCTACCTCTTTCGTGTCTAGGAGGCATAATCCTACATAGACACATCAAGGTACACAACTTAAAAGCCCTACAACTAAAAACTTAATGGGTCCATCATAATCCTAGAGTACCCAGTGTTTAAACTTAGGCTCTGATACCATGTGTAACGCCCCGCCACACAACCCTAGAGGAAGTTGCAAACAACTACTTAAATAGGCTAATCTTTTTTTGTTTAAGTATAATTAAAAGGCAAGTTCACTAACTAATGCCAACAACCTCTAAGGTTATGAGATAGAGGTTATATAGAACCTCAATAAAAAACATGAATCTAAACCATGTCATTCATTTACTTAATAAATTAAACACATACATCCCAATAAGATAACATACATCAAGCATAAGAGATAACTTTCAATTGCATTTATCCATATTAAACAATAATATTACATCTCTCATTCCCTGAATGAGGCAAGTCCAATGAATAAGGTTACAATTACAACTTCCACTTTGATAACAAATGAGGGGTAATAAATCACAAGAACAACTGAAATGAAATAAAGTAAGAACTGAAACTGAATCTCACAAGCTCTCCAACTGGAAGTCTCATCCACACAAACATGAAGAAATCCCAATGGATAAGGTGCATACCACCCAACCAAGTGGAACCCAAAGGCCCACCCCCCATGCTAGGAGATAGTAACAAGGAATCCTAGCCAAGACCGACACCTCTAAACACAGGCTAAATCATAACTGAACCAACCTAACACAACCAATCATGTGTACCACACAAGTACACCATGAGTACAACTCAATTACAACTCTAGTACCACATAAGTACAACTCTAACATGGTCACATTGCTTCCAAATATAAAGCTGATCAAGTATGTTAAGAGAACCATACACATAATAATCGAATACCAACTACGGTCACATCAGGTATGTTAAGGAAACCATACCCATAAAATCAAGTAACAACTATTGTCCTAGACAGAGTGTCATCACACAGCTCATCATGGGATTACCTCTGGGAATCTTCATAGGCTCTAACCCCCACTAAGGGTTATCCCGATGGCCTCAACTGAATCCCAACCCCCATACTCACTCATGCTGAATCAAATACCTTTCGTATAGACAAGATAGATGACCTTGCCATTCTAGGCCTTCCCACTCATCCCAAGTCTAAATGAGCCCTTGTGTCTATGAGTGAGGAAATTTTTTATCTTGATTAGTGAGAAGTTAGTCCTAATCTTCTAAGTATTGTTTTAGTTATCACTTGATTATCCACCTCTGAAGGTTATCCAGTTTACCTCTTTGGGCTCTAACGCCAATCGAAAGCCACTCTTCTACTTGACAACACACAATCGAACCAATTACCAAGGGAACTCAAGTGCATACAAAAATAGCTATTACAACCAGTCCAACTCTAGGAGGAAACCTAAAAGAAACTCACTCCAACACTGGAGACAACAAACATAACAAAGTCACTCCTTACAAGGAGACACAAATCACATAATCCTCTCCTAATCCAAGGAGGCACAAAACATCCCCGTTCGTGATAATCGGGTAAACACTGACTAGACACCATGCACTACCCAAGGAAATTCATAACAAGTTGACAAACATCATACGGCAACCCAAATAACTGTAAACCCCTACTGAACAAATTTCCCCAAGGCGATAACCGAAGAAATCATATTCAAACAAACAATTAATCAAGAATTAAACCCGCTTCGGATTTCCTAAATCCAATTCTTTTAATAACATTTCATAGATTATTTCCATAATAAAATTAATTTAATAATGTCTCTTTCAGACATAAGCATAAATTTGAATCAAATATTCAATTCTTAATTGCTTGTAATTAAAATAAAATAAATATTTAGTACTGTATTGCATTAATGCAATAGAATAGAATAACGACTCCATTGGACAAGGACGAAATTTAAACCAAACATTTAATTTCCAAATTGCCTTAAATAATAAAATAAGCATTTTCATATATAACTCAGAACATATCGCTTTAAAATAAATAACCATTTGTCCTTGCAAACTAAATCATTCTAAAATAAATCAATAAATTTCGTTATTAACACATTACTTACAAATCCAATATTTGCCCTTTTCAAATCTATTGTTTAAAATAAAATCAATAATTTAACTATAAAACCAATATTTTAAATTTTTCAATTACATTTAAATCAAACATCATTTAAAATAATATTTTAATATATGTATATATTTAGAAAATATATATACATATATCAAAATAAATAACACGACTAAATAAATAATATTATAATACTATATAATATAATATTAATCATTTACCACATATTATATTAAATATAATACATATTAATATTATAAATATAATATTAAATATTATAATATTAAAATTTTTATCTTATATTATTTTATTTTTTTGAACCTCCCATAAGGCCTCGGGCCGCGTGCCAACCCTTAGGGTTGAGTCGCGGCTGCCTTGGGCTGCACACATAGCGATGGGCATTGTTTAGGGTGCCGACCACGGGTTTCCCAGGCGGCGACAAGTATGGCGTTGGGTGTTGGCGGAGGCGGAGGAGGAGAAGCAACTGACCTTAGGGTTGCTAGTCGTTGTGCACAGCCACCCCCACAGGGGTGGTTCGGATGTGCTTAGCACAACCGGCCACCACTGTGGTGGCAGCGGTGCCAAGCTACCGTAGTGTCAGTGGGGGTGGCTTGTGCGGCTCCCCACAACACCTCCCATGGATGTGGTTGTGGGTTGAGCCCCAGCTGCCTTAACCCATAAAAATAAATTTTTATTTTATTTAAAGTTTTTTCTTTTATAGCTATTGTTTTTTTTTTTTTTTTTTTTTTATAAAGAAAATTCCTACGATTTTGAAATCCATGCCCTCCTATGTGGGCTTTTTGAACAATTTTTTAACAGATAACATTTACAAAAGAACTTTATAATTATATAGATATATAATATATATATATATATATATATATATATATATATATATATATTTCTCAATATATATATATACTACTATATATATATATATATATATATTTATATTCTCATAACTGAAATTGCAAATAAATTGAGGAAACCAAGTTGAAAACAACCAATTACAACCAAGAACACCATTTTTTTATTTTCTTGAGAAAACCCAGATAAAAGAAAACAAAGGTTTGAGATTTGCTAAAACAATTCAACATGGGGTTTTCAACATAGATCAGGTTTTTTTTTGGCATTTTTCCACATGATTTCCAACAACAACATATATAATTTAAATTATCAAAAGCAGCCAGTTTCTAAGACATGAACCTGATTTCCTTGAGTTTGTGAGGAGATCCAGACGGTGCTCAGCTTCCAACTTCAGCTCCACAAATTTTGACAACTTCAATCCAAAACCCACAAAAATGCAACAATTCCTCCTCTCCTCTATTTTCAATTTTTAAAAACTTGCTCTCCCAAAATTTGTGAAGAAAAGTTCAATAATAAAGAAATTCTTCAAAAATATCCATACAACAACCCTCGTAAATTTTTGAAAACAAAAAATGGAAAATATCTCAAAATATCTCTTTTTTCAATTTTTGAATTCAAACTTTTATAACAAATGCAATTTAAATTCTTTTTCTAAATTTCTAATTTAATCTTTTCAATTTCAAACATTAAATCCATAATTTCACAATGAAATACTTATCTGACTTAAACATCATCAATTTAATTAATCAATAAAATTAATTTAATCCAAGATTAAATCCTTTTATTAATTAAATTAAATTAATTAATAAATTAAATAACATTTCTAACATCATTACCAGATTAATTTAATCAACCACTTAAATATATAAAGCCATTTAATTTCCCTTTTCAACTTGCAATTAAATAATCAAAGAGAGGGAACAATATTTAAAGCAACACAACCCGACTAACACCTGACGACACACTATGACTAGGGTGACGACTTGGCACGGAAAACCTAGCTACTATCTCCCAATCGAATACCATTGGGCATTGGACACGGTCAAACCTGTGAAACCAGGTGGAGTCAATGTCTTGTACTTGTCAACCTGCGAACAAAGAGTATATCCACATACATAAACATGTCATAATTGAAACACACCGTGAAGAGGAAATCACAGAATCGCAGGGCACTCGCAAGCGAGTGATGCGATAACGTCCCCTTCTCCAATACAATGTAACTAACTAACATATCTAGCATATTAATATAATCCAAATCATAAACATCATTAATTCGAATATCCATTTATGTTAATTCAAAATATGCCATAAAGATAACATCATATTAAAATACCATCACATCAAAAGATAACATTAACGTCGCTTTATAGATAGCGAACAAATAACAGTCGGGTACCATAGTCAAGGAACTAATAGAAAGTACAACATAAAAGAGTAGAACACTGTTCAATCAAAAGGACAAAATAGAGGGGTATTACAGGTTTAATCTTAATCATCCCCCACTAGCCTACAAGGGAGCCACCAACATCTCGCATCCCTCAAAGGGGAAGCGGGGAGGTGCCACATGGTGCAATCTAAGCCATCAAGAAACTATTAAAAGGAATGAAATGTTTCAAAAAAAAATTGACATAGTGTTAGGAAGCATTAACAACCGAGCTACTAAAGGTTTCTTTTGAGAACATGGTAAATTGTAGAACATGATGTTATAATCCTTGTCGTTTGTTGGATCCGAGGGTTATGCACATCAGCTGATGGTATGAAAGGTAAAATGCATGGAAGTTGAAGGTGCCAAATTTAATCTGGGCCGTTCCCCACTTCCCCATTGTAAGATACACACAGGTTAAACCCAAAGGGAAAGAAGGAAGGCTAACACATAGCCATTTTCAAAGCTCAATGTGATGGTGGAGCTTGCGAGATGATATGGAAACAAATCCACATGGCGTATTTTGACTGGTTTATGGTGAGGGTTGTTTATAGTCAAATTTTAAAAATTGATTGACATAATCTGGACCATTCATCAGGCCACCTCATTGTTGGATTAATGGCTAAAATTTGAAGTTCAAGTTTTTTCCCAAAGGAGCCTAACTAGTTTACATGAGTGAACATTAATGGTGGATATGATGCCAAACTACCATTTTGATCTAATTTAAAGCCATAAAAACTTGTTTTAAAGCGTAATTACAATTTTTTAAAGAATTTGACGTGTCTAGGGATCTATTTCTATTCATTTCACGCTCGTTTGACATCTAGAGGTTATGGTTTATCAAGATTCTGCAAAAACGTAAGTGAAATCGATACCTTACCTTTCATTTTTTTGAAAATTTGTTGAAGGTGTTCATTCTCTTTTTCTATCAAATAGGGTCTCTATTTTGCTTGCATTTCTTTTAAGGTTTGACGTCAATTTTAATTAAAAATTTATTAAATTTTATTGTTTCTTTGTACCAAACTCGTGCCCTAGATGCAATCTTATAATTTTTTGAGAAGTTAAACCCTAGTTTGAGTTGTTTGTCACCTATGGCACCGAAATTCAAAGTGCCTGCATCAAAAGACCAAGTCTCTAGGTCAAAACCTACAGTTGGAGCTCTCGTTCAATATTTAACTGAGTAATTGAAACCCTCCACATCTAATGAGCCCAAGGGTCAGATGTTATTTTGAGGTACACAAATTGTAGATGGGCTTATTGATAAACAATTTACTATTAAAGATGCTTCAGTACCATACACTAGATGGACACGTTTTAACTATTATTTTGGCAACCAAAAACTCTAGCATCCCTATTGGAAACCCTTGGAGATTAGACATGGGAAAAGTAGTAGTAGCAAACCACAACCTAATATCAAGGATTGTGAGAACTTGAGATGGAATTGAGATGGTAAAGGTTACAAGGGCATAAATAGTTGAGGTCTTCAATCTAACTGAGTGGAGTGAAGATATGGTAAATATTGATGAGAAGGCTCTCAAAGACAAGTATGAGAAAGTAAGGCATACCTTCAAGATCTCAGTATTGCAGAACTTTATGGCATTTTTTAAGGGACAATGGAAAATTATTTTGGGCCCATCAAATCAAGAGTCATTCCCTATCAATTATTTTGTGACATATTTTTAAAAGACATTATATTCCTTGTGCCAAATCTCAGGGTTTGATCGGACTACAGGCATGCCTATGGCTAATATGTACATGGCTTCTCATATCCAACATCCTACTTGCAATTCCCTCTATGACTTTGGATCATACTTGGCTGAAAAGATACATCAGGGTTTGGTTGCACTTTAAAAATGGTGAGAATGGGGTGAGATTCTACTAGTATTCTTTATTCATGCATATGTTTCTCTACAAGGGAGCAAGTTACTTTGAAAATGATATGACATTGGTCAGAAGGGAGGATGATATTGACTTGCCTATCCAATGTTGGACCACACTCCTTGATAGAAATGACAACCAATATAGTTTTGTGGTGCTTGAGAATATCTTTGCTTCTAAATTGAGAAGGGTATTAATTTTGAATATTCCAAGAATCCCTTCAACTTTGGATGATTTCTTAAGGGCTAATGATAGGAGGTCTAACTTGAATATTGAGCACAATTGGGGAGATATTATTCCCTACCTAACCTTCAAAATTTTGAGGGTGTATTTCAAAATTTTGAGCAAACAGTTGGGAAGTTGAAGGAAGAAAGGATAGTTTAGGGCAAGGGGAAATCTATTATAGAAGAGGAAAAAGGAAAGGGGAAAGCCCCTATAATGGAGGAGAGACCAACCTACCAGGCCCCAAAAATAACACTAGTGTTCACAAGGAGGAAACATAAGGTGAAGGAAAAGCAAACGGTGACTACCTCTTCTCAACACGAAGGGCCGAGAATGCCTTCACCTATACAAGAAATGCCACCATTATCTCCCCTAAGGTCAAATGATCCTAATATTGTTGAATTGGATTCACCACCAAGGAAGCCACCCCCAAAGAAACAAAAATTAGAATCAAGTGGCTTGGTGGACTATGTTGAGGATTCTAAGGATGAAATATTGGTTATTGAGGAAGAAATGCAACAAGGCATGCCTTCTCCCCCTCGAGAGATGGTATCATAAAAAATGGTCCTTAGACTAAGGAAAGTGGATCCAACTAACATGAATAACACAGATGATGTTAGAGAAGAGGCTTGCAAATAGTTTATGGATGATGACTCATTCATCAATTCCTCTACTTTCATGGAATTTGCATGGAGAGAAAAAAAGGATGAATATTTTTATAATATTTCTAAGAAGAGGATCCTAAACCCATAAATTTTTGATAAGGATATATAGGTTCAAATTATGAAAGAAAGTTTTCAAGGCATAATAGCACAAGAGGGTAGAGAATTAGTAAGAAAAAGTGGTCTCCTCTTGCTGCGAGAGTGGGACCTAGCCTCTGCCATAGGTTTTGATATAGTGAGGAGGTATGACAGACCCTTATATGACTCTGAAGAAGAAGCAACAATTGCATTACAAGGTTTTTCCTTTAGCGAGCAATGGGACACATTGGCAATTTGGGTCCTAGCCCTAAACACAAAAAAAAATCCAAAAGTTGTAAAGCCATATGTGGATTATAGAGGAGGGTTGACTATCAAGAGGGTATTAGATACCTTTGCAATTGAAGTAGACACCATATCTGTAAATGTTGCTCAATTCACAAAGGCGACAGTGGAGTCAAATACTATAAAGAAAGAAAAGTTCAGAAAGATTTATAATGACTTGCTAATTGAATACAACAAGGGTCAACAAAAGATTGTGGATTTGCAAACAAAAATGACACTATTGAAAGAAAAAATTCAAAATAGGCAAAAAAATGTGCCAATGCAAACATACTCTACTTTTCCCTCTTCACCAAGAGAACAAACACCTTTTACCCCTGCTCCTCCCACAAATACTTCACTATAATTTTTCCATATAATATGGGAAATATACTTATATCAGTTGAGTAACCAAGCACTTCAAGAACACATCATACATAAGAAATTAGAAAGGAAGACTTGCTTGAAAAATTGAATATATATGAAGAAAGATGCATACAATAGGGTAGATTGATCCTTACTAGCAATATGAAGATTATGACATCAATTTTGGAGTATCTAAATAGGGGAATTGAGAAGATATTTATTAGAATCCATGCTAATTACTCATCCATGTTTCATGTTGTCAAAAAAATTGATAAGGACAAGGAAGTGGTTATCCCACTCATGGAGAATGGATTCCAAGATACTAGGACCTCAAGCTCATGGTTGTTGGATCAAAGCATGATTTCAACAAGTCAGAAAGCATTCAATCTATCCTTAGGCTTGTAAGTGGAATCCAAGAGTTCCAAGGAAAGATTAAGCAATTGGAGGAAAAAATAAGGGAGTTGGTTAATAATTTTGATGAGATGAATTTTGGTCTGCTCCCAGACATCCTAAATGAAAATGGTGAGGTCAAGTCCCTACAGGATTGGAAGGAGAAAGAAAATGAGGTGATTTAAACTCAAGCAACCATAATCTATGAAGGTGTTGACATGCGAATGCTAAAGATTATTATGGATATGCTTACCCAAGCAAGGATTTCCTTGGAGGATTTTGACAAAGAAGCCAACCAAGTGGTGACCAAATATGTGTCATTTAGGGAAAAGGTTGATAGTGTCATTGGATTCAATTGGCCTTTGGAAGAGAAGTTTCTGTCATGGAAGGACAAATATCTTGATGTCTTATAGGATTAGGTAGTTTTTGTGGGGATGGTTAGTGTAATTTTGGTCTTAATTCTGCAACAATGGAGAGTAATAGGAGGGAGAATACAATACATGGCCTAGAACCAATACAAATTAGGCCTTTGATAAAGTAATGTTAAAATATTGTATTCTCTCTAGTTTAAAATTGATGAAAGGGATGCTAATTTTTCCTTTTCCTTGTTCTTCATTTTATGCTTTTCTTCTTTCAAGCTTGGTGTACATGGACAAAATTTTGGAAGCATGTAGATAAACTATTGCAACAACTAAAAGGTGTCTTTTGGAAGGCAAGAAAAATCTTCATTGACAAATGTAAATTTTTTTTGTCCCACATGATATTTCACTGCTTTGAATTGCAAATATAACTACATTGTGGAATATATTTTATATCCGTCAAATAGGAAATGGACTTGTGTGCATTCTGGCCCGAGGCTTATTTTCTCCTTCATATCTATAAGAAGGAATTCACAGCCAAATGTATAGGTTGTTGATTGATCACAAAACAAACTTTGTAATGAGAATATAAAGAACAATTTAGAGTTTTATCTTAGGTTTTTGAGTCTATTTGATATGCAAATGTAATTTTCGATAATAATACTATCATTTTGAATAGAAAATGGTGCAAATTAAAATCCATTTCTCTCCTAGTGTGTTCATTTCATGAACTATTAATAAAATGATCAAGGGTTGTTTATCAATCTTCATTGTGTTCCAATACAAGTGTATTTCTTTAATTTTGAATATCTACCTATCTTGCTCTCTAGTATTGTATTCACTATCTTTTGATTCAAAATAATCAAGGGTTATTTATAAGTTGTCATATCATATCATGTGTTTATGTTATGGATGTTGAATTGTTAGCTTCTGTTCAAGGAATGGATTAATATTCCTTTCAGTTATTTATCAAAGATTGTGTGAATGGTAATACAATTGGAATTTATAAGTAGTGTAATAAGTGTTGTTCTTTAAAAATGATGCAAAACCACATATCAAATTCAAAATCATGGAATGTAATATAAACTATAAAATATCACAATTTTATGGAATACAATATAAAATATCATCAACTATAGTTTGGAATATGATTCATGAAGTGCAATATAAAATAAAATATCATGAAGTTCAATTATTCACAATTTTATGGAATACAATATAAATATCAACTACAATTTGGAAAATGATTCATGAAGTGCAGTATAAATACCTAAAAGCTATTAATTCACTTCAATTTCCCAAATCAAGTCAGGGACCTCAAACTGACATTCAACTTGAGATAAATTAAAAGAGTCATCTTGATTATGAGTCTAGTCTCCATTTTCTTTTCCCTACATCTCAAATTCAACATTCATTGTGGCATTGTCATTTTTCCCACTACTAGTGCCATCAATACTAGTGTTTGGAGTGTTGCACAACCCTCTTCTTTTGCATATGGACCTCCATATTATGAGTTCCCTTTCAAAAGGAATTTTTTTGACATTATACATAGTTCCTTTTACCTCAAGCAATTTTCCAAATTCTTGTCTAGTTTGTTTCTTATCTTTAATTTCAAAAATGCCAATGACCTGAAAACTCTCTCATCCTCCACCGACCCCAATATCATTGTTTGACATAATTTAGCAAGTTTGAAATATTTTTTATATCAAACCACACAATATTTCACTTTGACCTAAGTTTATTCAAGATTTTGTTATTGATCCAGATTCAAAGGGCTTCTCCATGGAATCAAACCGGTCCACCTTACTTCTTGCAAAATTCTTACATTGTTGTCTAAGCTTATCTCCATTTGCAATTTCTTCTATTGCCTGCTCATTGTATTTTACACTTTTTGAAAAGTGTTCGATCAAGCATATATTCTTCTATTGGCCTTGTTGAGGGCTCATTTGTAACAGATTTTGGCATTAAAAGCTTCACTCAGTGTGGTGGTGTCAAGATAATTACTTTATCATGAAAATAGGTTGGGCTATCTCGGTTTACCCAAAATTGAGGATACACAATACCCATGGCTTCAAGTATTTCTTGTTGAGGGAATCTATCATTTTATCTTTGTGGAAAGAGATTTGTAATTTCCTTCAAATTATCACTAACAGATTTAACAATGGCATTAAAAGCTTCATTTGTAATAGGTACTTCTCTGATAGAGCATATGGCTATCATACAATGGTACATTGGTATCTTAAATCCATGTACACATAAGTACCTATTTACATTAAACTATAAATAATTATCAGGCTAACTCAAACCTATAATTTTCTATAAGATAAAAAAAATTGGTCTTTTAGAAGTTAGATCTAGATATAGATGATCAAGGGCCATGCATGCATTTCTACGTAGTTTAGAATATTTATTAATATACATAGTTTTTTCTTAGGCTTTCTTCATGAGATTGTTCATTTTATCCAGCATGGGGAGAAGACTAGCTAAAGTCAAGAGTGTCTCTATATCGCTTAACCTATGTTAGAGGTCAAGAGCTTTGTCTATTGTGCTGCGATGATCATACATTATTCCAATAAAGGATTGGTATTCTGAAAGAACTTGTTGCACTAGTCCATGTAGGGAGATCCATTTGGTATCAACATCCTTGAGAATCTTGTTTCCTACTATTATTCCCTCAACAAAATTTTAAAAATTCATGAAACATTTGGGACTTTTGCAAAAGTATGCATAGAGCTCATGGACTAGATTTTCAATTTTTGATATTGTAGGAAACTTGCTTACAATTCTAAATGCTAAATTCATTATATGTGCCATGTAGTGAATTCCAAGCATGTATGGTGCACAAGTATTTTGTAACTTTGTGAAAACACCATTCCTATGACCTTGCATTGCTACAACTCCATTAGCTCCTACACACACCAACTTTTTGGCAATTATCAAGTCATCCATATTTGCAATTTCATTCAAATATTTCTTGACTAGTTCAAATATATTTTATGATGTTGAATTGTCCTTCATTTTATGAACACAAAGAAGATGAGCTTGGTGGACATGTTTTATAGTATACACATGCATACATACCCAAGAAGTATTATCTACCACATTAACTTCATCTAAAGATAATGCAATGAAATTTGACTCTTTTACTTTCTCCTTTAAATCTTGATTTTTTAATGTAGCAAGATAGTTTTCCCATTCCCATCCAATGTTTATTGACCAATATGCACTAGCAAAGTGAGGAACACCCAAAATAATAATAAATTAAAATATTTTGGGTAGTCTGTCATAGGATGCCCTCTGGACAAAATATGAAAAACAACACTCATCTGAATAGTTTTTGACAGTTGTGCTCCTTCCATTACTTTTCCAAATTTAGCCTCAATTGTATCTCGACATGTAGTAATCTTTGACATTATTTTCTTATGCTCTTCATATTCCACGGAATACTTAACATGAAGACATTCTTTCTTTGATTTCCATCGTACTGCTGATTTTTATTTTTCGTTTATGATTTTATTTCAATAAACTTTACCGATATGCTTTTCTATAGTGTCAAAATTTAGCTGCAACTTCTTGTCTCTTTTCCATTTCCAACTACAAATCATAAACTTGCATTTTGTTGGAGATTCATCTTTGTTTGCTTTCTCCAGTAGTATAATGAATGGGTACTTTGACACCTAATCAAACTGAAAATTCCTTGTCATTTTCCACTCATGCCCCACTATTGATTTGCCTTTTCTTGCTACCAACATCATCCAAGTCAAATATCTCATTATGGCTAACCAAGGTATCTCTTGGAACATCTTCTATGGTATTTCCATCCTAATTTGACTTATTTAACTCAATGACAATCTCACCTTGACCTTCCGATGGCAATGAGGTATTTTGAATGCCTTCTTTATTAATATTTGGTGGAAGAGTTGATGATGTAACTCTGTCTTGATCTGATGGACCAGAAGCATTGCCAATTCCAAAGTAAGAATGTATGGTAACTCTAGGTTTTGGGTGTTTTGATGGCCTCACATTCCCTTCACCACTGTGAGGAGTCTTACACTTGTTGCACTTGTTGCTCGACATATTGATCTCTCACTCTGAGTAAAAGCTGGAAAAAAATATCTTGTTTAAGAAGGACAAAGAATATAGATCCCATTCCCTACTCTTGATATCAATTTTAAGATTGAAGCAAGAATGGAAAAGAGATAAAGGAATCTTATAACACTATGAAGAAATGATCACTCACCTTTAAGTTTAGGTTTTCACTAACTTATTATTTGTTAATGCAGGAATGCTTGTGTTGTAATTTTATAATTTACCTATTGTAACAACACTATGTTTTGCTTTATGGACTGGACAGTGTGTCCTTGTTTTGCATTGATTTATACTTCTGGATATTCAGAAACTTTATCTTGTGAGTGTATTTGATCGCCAATTATTGAGCGATAGACTATTTTATATGATGTGATTTGGTTTATCTGATGATTTTTGTTACATGTTTTAATGGTGTAATGATGTTAGTGATATAACATGTTAGTGCTTATGAGAATATTCGATGTATTGTGGAAGTTTTAGTTTTGTTGAGTGTATTGGTGAAGGAGACGGATTCGCATCACTCGCTTGCGAGCGCCCTACGAATCTGAGATTTCTTCTTCACGATGTGTATTATATGCTGTTATATTTTATGATGTTGATTATTATGTTTCAGGATTGTAGGTACATGGCATCGACTCCACCTCGTTTCACAGGTTTGAGCGTGTCAATCCAACGGTTAAGTTGAAGGGAGATAGTAGCTAGGTAACATGTGTCAAGTCTACACCCTAGCCTTAGTGTGTCATTAGTCGTCTGTGTCAAGTCATTGTTTGCCTTACTTTAATGTTATTTAATTCTAAAAGATTCTTGATTTGGAAATAGATTTTTAGAATAATTGCATTATATCATGTTGATGATTATTTAATTTAAATTATGCAATGTGGATAAAAGTTTATATTTAAATTAATTAATTATATTTAATTTATTTAATTAATTAAATTTAATCCAAGGGTTGAATTTGGTTATTAAATAATTAAATTAATTAATTAAATGTGATGCAAGAAAATTAAAAGAAATAAAAGAATTAAAATTAATTTGGAATTTAATTTCAATTTGTGGAAATTTAATTATTTTCGAATTTCATTTCAATTAAGTTGAAATTAATTTAGAAATTGAAATTGGATTTTAAAAGCAAAGTTGGTTTTCAATTTTTGGAGATAATTGTTATTTAGATATTTTAAGTTTTAGTTTTGCATGCAAAATCAAATTTGGTTGTGCAAGATATTTTCAATTAGGCATGCATGTGTGAGTGGAATGGAGGAATTAAGTTTGGTTGCAAAAATTCATGCTTGAAGAGAATTTTGAAGAGGGAAAAACTTCTTTTGGTGTGAGAGAATAATTTTTGGAAAAATTGCACAGAGGAGGGTTTTGGGGAAATTCTTGGCTGTAGATTTATTTGGAGTTATTATGGAAATCTTTGTGGTGTTTGTGGATTGCTTTCTTGGTTGGAATCATTAAATTGTTGGATAGAACTAGAGATGTTTTGGAGGAAGCTCTGCATCAAAATTTTCATTACCTATAGCCTCTTGAATTAGTTTGTGTATCTATTCGTGGAAAGGAAAGTTTGCTACATCGTGGTTTTGCTGAATTTTGTCTTCATACTTCAAGGATTTATTCTCAAGTTCTTTTCTTGTGATTCTCAGGTTATTATGATAATCATGCTTGATATTATTGTGAAAACTTTGTCTTCAAACCTGCAATCAAATAAAAAAAAAATAGTAAACAAACTTATTTGTGATAAAACCTGTAAATAGTGACCCGATAATGTAAAAGAAATTATTTTCATATTTCTCTCTTTGTATGCATTGTGTTTCCTCTTCCAACTTTTCCCTTGAGATTGATGACCCATCCCCTACATAGGCTTCCCTTGTTGCGCATATTTGTTTACTGAAGATCTAATTTATTTCTCTTGAATGCACTGGAGATCCCTCTCTCTCTATTTTCCTTATTTTATTCTTGTTATCAGTTGGAATGGTTATCGTTAAATTTGTTGAACTTGTTCATTTGAGGTTGGAACCATGGGCAATTTTCCATTACTCTGTCATTCTCTGTGCTTTGACTAGTTCGTGGTTGCAGCCGCGCGACCATGATGGACGGTATTAGTAATAGTTTCCTTCATTTCTTTGCATGCGTCTTTGTTTTGTTACCTTTCCCTAGCAATTTTCATGCTTTTCATTTGTGGATTCTTCGAAACTTGATTTCTTTGGTTTGAAGACCGTACCCTGCATGTTTGCCTTTGCAGAGATGCAGTGTATTTCTCTCTACATGTGTGTGAGGGTCCTTTATTTTCTTTTCACTATTGTTCAAATTCATCGTCTTCCATAGAAAATTCATCAGTTGCATGATAGGCCTTGTCCAAATTGAGTGGTAGACTCGTTGTTACTTGGGTTAGGTGAGCGACATGCTGCGCATGGATTTGCATGTGTTTTGCATGCATGGTTTCTCTTGAGTTGATTATTCTTACCTTACAATAATATCAATATAGACTGATACTTTTAGTCACCTTCCACTTTAAATAGTCGTTGTAATTTACTTTTGTTTTGTCTTATAATAGTATTTACTTTAAATAAGTTTCTTAAGGAAAAAGAATGGTGACTTTATGTATTTAAGGTATTACTTCTAAATTAGGCTAGGATGTGTAAGTAAACAGATTTATATTCCTCGTCGAACATTTATATGTATTCAAGTACATATAGATTCTTAGAATTAGCATGTTAATTAATTAATATTAACATATCATTATGATTAACTTTAAAACTTTTGTATATATATAGAATAATTTATATTCAATTAGAATTGAATTAGGGAGTGAAGTTAGTTTGTATTAATTATTCTTAATTAGGTGTTTATTTAATTTAATCTGAGATTAATTAGATTAATTATATGGGATAAGTGATTTATATTTGATAGAATTGAAATTGGGTTTACCAATTAAAATCAGTTAGATATAGATTAAGGACCATTATCAAATATTGAAATCTACAATAGATACACTATTAACGATTCAAATTACATTGTATTATGTCTCTCAATTTAAGTTGCTTTAAATCATGAGTTATTGGTATCTCATTAGTATATAGATTATATTATTATGTTGATCATAAAATTAGTTATGTAATTCATGGAAAGATATTGGATCATGGTTATATCGTTTAGTGTCTATAGGTCAAACAAAGATTAGGGTTACTTGGTGGGGCATTACACCTATGATCAACTTCAAGGTTCCAAGTCTAACTTCTGAATCGAGAGCTCACAAGTTCAAAGCTGAAAAAAATGTGAGAATAAATGATACTTTCAATTGTATTTATATCAATCCATATTTGGAAAATTTCACAGGATTTTTAAATGGTATATTAAAAATTTGGTGAATCTCGTGTTATTATACAATGATACGTTGTAATTTTCAAGGTGATTATGGCCCTATGATTAGCATGGAGGTGTCACGGTAATTGGAAAAATGTGTCCTCAAATGTAATTATATTTTGATGTTATTGGTGAAATGGGTCCTCGTAAGCAACTAGTTATAAATTTTAATTGGTGAAATAGGTCCTCACAAGAAACTATTTATAAATTTTAATTGGAAAAATGGGTCCTGATACACAATGTTGTTTTAATAGTATTGGTGAATATGTAGGTGATTTATTACATGCTTCTGATATTCCAAGCGAAAATATTAATCGGTCCATTTGAAACACATAGTTTGTTATGGAAAATTGATTACTTAAATATGCCTCATAAAATAAATTGATGGAAAATGGACATGCATTGAACCTAATGGAACCTTTAAATTTTGCAAATTTGAAGTGTGTGTGTCCTTTTAGTATGTTGACAAAGGTTTGGTTGAAAAATTGCTAAATCTACCCCGGAGGCCATCTTCGCTGATTAATATTTTTCAACTCAGAGGTTATCTTGCAAATCCATTTAGTAGAATGTTTTTGGTACATATAGTAACATTTCTGCCCAGTTTCATGCCCCTAGGATGAATTTTGATATGTTTTTAATTCCTTTTCTAACTACGACCGAGTTAAAATTGGTGTTCCAGAAAGTTTCAAATTTTAAAATTCTAAGGGCAACCCATTTCTCAATTTGGTCTAAAATCTTTTTGGATCCATTTTGTAAAAATGGAGGTCATCTGATACACTATTTTATTGTATTTTGGTTGTGGCGAACACGTCCTATAGGCCAGTTTACAAAAGAGGTGCCAAAATTTCAATTATCGGGAAAAATTCAATTACAAACCCATGTTTTATTTAATTAATTAGGCCCACTCGCAAAAATATCGGCTCCAACTATCCCAATTTGTGTGCAATGAATTTTCCCCTTTTGGGCAACAAGCGAAATTAAACATTGGCATTATTTCTTAAAGTTTAAAAATAAAATGTTTAAAATATTTTAAATACCTTCAAAAGTGGAATGCAACATCATTAGGGCAGATTTCAATTTGCAATGTTTTATAAAGTTAAAACATTATAAAATTTTCTGAGGGAAGCTTCCCATCAGCCTGCAAGAGCTCTTCGTATCGGGGAGTGGGGAGAAGTGCTAAGGGAGGTTTGAATTTATTAAATGCTTTATCACAACCTTGCTAATGTTTCCAACACTTTATTTGCTATGGTAAGTTTTTCCCACAAGCCCGCTCACGACAATGTTGCCGGCAAAAGGACTTGCGGGGAAGCGGGGAGAGGAGAGGGAGAAGTGAAGACAGTAAAAGAGATTAAAGTATTTAAGAATATTTTATTAAAACCCCATAAACACTTTATTAAATCCTTTTCAATGTTTTCATTGCTTCATGGAGATGGAAATAGTGTGGTCATGTTTTTGGGTTTTAAGCTAATTTTTAGTGTTATTTTTGGGTTACAAATGGTGTTTTTTTTCCTTCTAAATGGGTGCCTGAACTATTTCCCATGCCTAGGAAGCAATTTTAGCAATGTTTAATAAAATTTTGGTTGCCTCCAAGCTCAAAAACGCCCTATAACTCATTAAAACGCCTTGCAAGTTTTTAAAATGCTCGATGGCATCTCACTTGCCTTTAAGGTACTATGAATGTATTTTATTCTTCCCAGCTATGAGGTAAATGATCTGCAACAATAAAAGATTTTTTCTATGAAGTCTCAGTACTTTGGTGCACTAAAATGGTTGTAATGTAATATTATGACAAAAATGCCCATTACCATTGTTGAAATGGTAATAACTAGTCTTATTCAGAAAATTGAAAATGGCAAGTAATGTGGGAAGGGGATTTTTAGGGTGCAAGCTCAAATACATGGAGCATTACAGGTAAAATATTCAGAGTATCATTGCGAGACAAGTGTTCGTTAAAATGTTAGAATTCTTGCAAATGGAAATTAAAGAGTCTAAAGGGTTGAAATTTTGGTAAAGTGATTTTATTACTGCTAGTAAGTGGATTTTCACTCAGGGTTACTTTATTTTCACTTGCAAAGTAAAAATGAGGGAAAAAAACATGTTTTTACAAGCAGGTAAAAATTTGCACCTGATTCGCAAGTTGAAAAGGGATGCTCAAACTTCAATTGCAAAGAGGAGGGAAAATGAAGAATGAGGAGAATATTCTAAAATTTCAATCAATTTGCAGATCAAGGGATCTAAATATGTCATGTGTCCATTGTGGATTAATTTTAGGAATTTTCTCTTCTCTTCTCTTCTCTTTTCTCTAAAATGAGAATTTGTTCTCATTTGTAGGGGTTCCAATTTCTCTAGGTTGAGAATTTCTTGTAATTTATATACAGGGCTTTGTCTCTAGAGTTAAGAGTTTTTTAAATTTCAA
Source organism: Sequoiadendron giganteum (assembly GCA_007115665.2). Classification (NCBI taxonomy): domain Eukaryota; kingdom Viridiplantae; phylum Streptophyta; class Pinopsida; order Cupressales; family Cupressaceae; genus Sequoiadendron; species Sequoiadendron giganteum. The sequence continues at coordinate 327,017,772 of CM021109.1, read as the reverse complement.
AGTTCCAATGGTGTAATCTATTTCTGTTAATGACAAGCAAATTAGTTTGAAGATTATGATGAACAATGTCATACTGTAATGTCTCCAAAATGTATGCATTATATTTTCACTCAAAGTAATATAGAATTATGATTATTTTGGTTGCACATTTTTGATAATAGGTGTTTAGATTGTTGGCTCATGTTCAAAGAATTGGTTAAATGTTCTCTCAATTAAATATTAAATATATTGTATTGCATTCAAAATCAGTAAGAATGTTGTAGACATGTCGTAAAGAGACCTCACTATTGCAAGGCAGTAATGGCTTAATGGTCACTGGTTTTGTGTTCGGGATATTACTAGATGAGTATTTCACTTTGACTCTATGATGGACAAAGCACTAGTCTAGTGTTTTCTTTTGTGCAAACCCTGGAAGGAATCACCATTGAAAAACTTAATGAATATTTTCCATTTTCAAGTCTAATCTATTAGGTTTTTTGTATCTTCATGAAGATTAAAGAACACAGGGTTTATGATTCAGAATGATTTTCTTGTAACTTCTTTGTGTATTTGAAGTGAATATGTATGTTAATTTATCTATTCTTAGTGTTGATTGAAGACGCAAAGGGATTATGTTTGAATGTGATGAAATGTATAACATCCTTCATACATTTATTTGAAAACCATCCACATGTTAGAAATCTACAATGTGTTGTTTATTGCAAGTTTCATTAAATATATAGATCTTTGAATATGAACAACCTCCTGAGTTTTGTGGAGCTCAAAGTGCAGAAGGTTGATTATAGCCTTGTTTGTTGGATTTTTCTTGTCCCTAATGTGTTGATAGTGCAATAAATTTGTCTTAACTTGTTGATCCCTTGGTTTATGTGTTATGATTTTCCTTAGGATTGGGGGTTGCAAGAAAAAACAACAACAAATTGGTGACTCCGTTGGAGAAGATTTATGCAAAATCTCTAGTTCCAAATCATAATTTCTAGAGTCAAACATTTTCTAAATATGAGTTCATCTATAAGTCTATATTTTACTATGAATGATTCAATTCTCATATACGTTGCTTAAGATCTGCCATAATTCCTCTAAGATTGCAAATTTGATCAAGATTTGTTCAAGTTCCATAAATATTTTCATAATTCCCACCAAGTGTGGGTGGCGACTCTGAGATCTCTACACCAGTGTACATTATTTGAAGACATTAATAAAATATTAAGGATGAAGAATTTTTTGAGAAGAGATGAAGTGGACTGAAGCTCATATGAAGAAACACCATGATGAGAAGCTAGAAGGAGAATATCATAAGGCTCCAGTACTGTTCATTTGGAAAGAGTCAAAAATTTGGTGAATCTGAACATCTAGTTCAAATGTTGAATTTTTTAGACCTGGAAGAGGTTTTGTTGCAATAGATTTCAAATAATTTATTTATAACTCTGCTATTGGAGAAGACCCAAAATGAAATTAAGCTTTCAAAGTGCTTCCTTCTATTTGAAGTTCAGTCCTCTATGAAGAGAGGTGGTGACTCTGTCAAAAGAACCTGATGAAGGTGTGAAGAATATTTCAGATTTAAAAAGGTTTATATTCAGGAAAGAAATTTGAAGCAATTGCAACATATCCAAGTATTTTTCATATTTTGGCTTTCAAGAAGCATAAATTTGTGTGTGAAAACTATATTTTAAAGTCTTGAAAAAAAATAGTTTCCTATTGAGTGAAACTAAGCACTAAAAGGGGAATAGTAGTTATTATTCTACATACTTCTAAGTTATAATTTTCAGCTTGTGTATTGTGTTGATGAAGTATGCTTGTTCTTAAATATGTCTGCTAAAGAGATCTTAGGAGTAGATGCATTCGAGTTATATGCATTGTAATATTTTAAGGTCATGATGAAAGAAAGAAATTGGGTAGTGAATGATCAACTGTAGAGTTGATGTTTGAAGTTTGTAAAGGGGTTTAAGAAAATGTAACATTCCCTTGTATATCCTTGTGGGGTGTCAGATCTAAACATGCAAAGTGTGCAGCCCATGTCATGACATCAAAGAAATTTCTCTATTGAAAGATATAGACCATTAAATTTTAATTGTATTCAAGGTGTTATGCCTTGCATAACCACCCCATCTTTTGCCTTGGTCAAAATGGGTCCCCCTTTGTTTTTTTTTATTTTTTATTTTTAGTTGTCGAATGCGGAGTTGGAATGGGAATAAGGTTTGGAAATTTTATGAGTTTAAGATCCTATTTCCATTTTTATTCCGTCCCTGCCAGTTTTTGTCGTTGACTTTTTGACTGAAGTTGCATTGCAGACTAGTGTTCGTTCTCTTACAGTTCTGACTCCGCCTTTACTGCGTTTTAATGCATTAATGGTGGTTGCCGATGTAGGTAGAAATTCACATATTTTTCTTTATTAAGCGTTAAAGCCGATCATTATTGTTATTATCACAAGTCTGAGAGCGTGAAGAGCAATAGCAGAGTTCATTTGAGCAAATTGATCGAGATACAGAAGGGATATTGGGTGCGAATCGATTTAGAAAGTTAGCGTGGCTTTGTTTACGTTTGAGGTAGGTCTTTTATCTTTGTTGTTCGTTGTTTATTTCCTTGTTGTGTTTTGCTTTGTATCTACTCGCGTGTTCAATCATTGCGTTTTAAAGCAATTTTATGATCATCGATGTGATTGAATGAGCAAGTTCTTGTTTTGGCTTGTTTGTTTTGCTTTAAATCTTTGTTCTCTTGTTTTATCATGTCGTTTCTTTCTATTTTAGGGCATTGTCACTTCCACATCTTAATCGTGATCGCGTCGTGTCATTTTCGATTTGCAGTAGATTAGATTAGATTAAAGGTTTTTATTATGGCGTGAGTTAGATAGAGAATTTACAGTGAGGTAGATTAGGGATTTTATAGTGAGTTAAGGTGGATTAGATTTATTGTTTAAATTAGGGTTTCGTCGTTTGGGAGAATGGCAGGGTTATAAACCCGTGCCCTGGTTTTATTAAGTTTGTTAGATTAGGGTTTCGTCGATCTCTGCAATTACTTTAAATAAGATTTAAATAAATGGCCCTAAAATACAATTGTTCCCCATGGTCATATGAGGGTAGAGTTTTTCAGCTCCTTTTCCATTTTATGGCGACCTAGGTTTAATCATGAAGTTATGATGAAAATGAATAAATTTGATGATGTCATGATTAGCATAGGCGGAGGCGGGATTGGAATGGGTATGGACATAAGAGTTTTGTTTTTACCTAAGTTATCAATTCCATTTCTATCTCATTTTCGATTCTGAGTTCTAAAAGGTTTTCTTGAAGTATGTGATAATTGGCAGAGGAGGGATCGGAATTGATCCTGAACTTAAGAATTTTGTTTGTGAAGGTTATCAATTCCGTTTTCATCCCATGTCCGGCTCCGCGTATAGTGGGAAGTCTTTTGTCGAAATAACAATGACCAAATCGGAGGCGGAGGCAGAATGAAAATAGAGTATGAAAAGTAAAATTTGAAGAAAACCAAATCCTATTTTTGTTCCGACCCCGGTTCCGATATTCTCCCCAACTCTGACTCCGAGCTCGTTTGTTACTAGGTGAACTTCTTATATCGGTTTTTGCTCCGAGTCCACCAGTTTTGTAAAAGCGCTTGTTTTGAGCTTGTGTCTAGTTCTGACTCCAATGTATATGTAACAGGTATGTTTTTGAAACATGTTTTATGATGATTTATTTGAAGGTCTAATTAGAGGTTTGCTTGCAAGAGATTTGAGAGATGTCCGGAATGTCAGGAGAGGCTGCTCGAAGGAATCAACCAGCTGGAACATCAAAGACAGCACCAAAAATCAAGAAGGTGAAACCAGAACAGCTACCTTATACATTAAGGTATGATCATAGGAATCTGGTGGTGAAGGCGAGCAAGGTGGAATCAGATTGGTCAGATATCATAGATACTAATCTGGGCTAGTATAGCTCTGAAGAATTACATGAAGAGACCTTTGCAGAAAGGGAAAACTTGACAGGGAGAACTCAAAGGATTGTTGACTCCGCTCTTGCACATATCACCGTGTTTCCTTTATCAGTTCAGTGTCTGGAGTTGATATGTACAGTGGCCAGTACTTATAATCCAGCTACAAGATTATGCATGGATTCATAGAATAATGTGATTATAGATCTTACTCCACAGATGTTCCAAAGCATATTTAATGCTCTTGATCCCAAGAATTTGGTGCAGCTAACTGAGGCTGAGGCATTGGAGAAATACAGTAAGCACAAAGACTCCAATAAGTCTCATTTAAACAAAAGATGGTTAAGCACCGAGAAGAAGTCTTTAAGCAAGCTGGCAGACCAGCCAAAGAGGGCAGACTTCAAGAAGGAGATATCTGATTTGATATTGATGCTATCCAGAGTGTTTGGGAAGAGGGATGCCTTCCATTTCAAGGAATAGATGTTCCATTTTATTCAAGTGATCTTTCAGGGTGATTATCAATTTGATTGGTCAATGATTGTTTCTGATGCCATACATGATCAGCTCACAAGGGTCAGACAGACCAAACTTTCTTCATGACTTCATATGTGGTATATGCTGCAGTAAGAATGTGGATTTTCCCAGGATTAAACAAAGTAGGTATCATGGGAGTCTTGGATGGACAAAGGAAGGTATGGGAACACTACGATCAATTATCTCTTCAGGTTGCTGAGACTCACTTCAGAAGAGTCAATGATGCATTTTTATATGTGGTTATCAACCAGTCGAGTGGAGATGCAGGATACAGGTTAAGCCAAGAAGCTATGGCATTCATTTCTGAATGGGGAAGTTGGTACATCCAATACCCCAAATTTACATATTTCAGATTGTTTGGTTTTGAGGGTCATCCCCATTTACTTCCAAGATGCTGCAACAGTAGAATAGTGCTTATGGAATTTGTATATCAAGCCATTGGAGTTAATGCTGGATTTGGGATGAAGCACAAGACAAGATGCCATAAATCTCCCATGAAGTTGGGGGAATATGGCTGTCAACACTTGAAGGCAGCAAAGGTGGTTTGTAATGAGTTGATACAATTGAAATTGGGATTGTATACAGCTCGTAAGTATTTTGATCCAAAGAAGAAGATGCATGCTTTATTACCTTCAGTGTTTACTAGACATTTTAATTTGTTAGAAGATTTTTGGTGTGATATACAGGATGAATATGACTTAAGGAAGAAGAATTATGAGAGATTACCAGTCTCACTTATGGTAGAGCTGGGTATTAAAGATAATATTCCGGACACTTTGGTGGATGATGGAATTGTATTAGATCCCTCATATGAAGCTTTGAAGATTGGCACCAAAAACTTAGATCCAATAGACTGGAATGAGGAAGAAACGATTGATATTAAGAAACTGGGAAGGACAGTCTTGGATAGAAGTGTGTAATGGTTGATGATGAGAACTCAAGCTCCTCAGGGACCAATCCTCAAGAAAGGTAAAGGGTATAAGAGGATTAAAAGAAAGGCACCTTCCAAGGAACCATTATAATTCTTTCCTCCTGATGTTGAAGAAATAGAGTTGGAGGTAGTCGATGAAGAAGAAGAGACACCCGAGGGAGATGTTCCAATTGAATCTGTTGTTTCTACGCCCGCATTGGGTGAGTCATCTGCACAAGCCCCACTCACAAGAAAGAAAAGTAAAGAAGTTCAAGGAGTACTTTATGCCATGGCTAAAGCTACTAAAGGGAAAGAAGTGGAGGAAGAACTAGTAGAAATTGAGATAGACTCGGATGAAACTCTGTCAGAGAAGGACTTGCAAGAAAATGTGCCTCTAGATCATACTATTGAGCAGGTTCTTACACAGGAAGAACAATGGAAACAATTTGAAGATGCTACCAAAGAATCTGATGGAAGGGCTACTGCAGAGAAACAAAAGGAAATCGAGGCAAAGTTACAAGCTAATGCTTTACTTCAACAGCAGCAATCAAAGGTAAAAGAAGTTGAAACAAAGACAGCAACTGATACAATGGAGGAGCAAATGAGGCTACGAGAGCATGAGATCAAGGTCAAGGCAGAAAATGACAAGCTCGAACTGATACAGAAGATCCATGATCTTGAGGAGGAGAAAGCAAGAAACCAAAGGGAAAAGGAAGCCCTGGTTGCTAGATAGAAGCTTGCAGAGGAGGCTCGATAGAAAGAATAAGAAGCTAAAGCTCTAAGGAAAGAAAAAGAGGCTGAAGAGCTAGTAAAGAAACAACAAGCTGAGGAAGAAAGGGAAAAGGCAGAGAAACTCATAGCCTTGGAAATGGAAAGGATAGAAAAGGAAGAAACTAAAAGGAAGCAAAAAGAAGAAGAGGCCGAAGCTGCAAAACTTAAAGATTTAGAGGCAGAATGGTTGGAAAGAGAGGCCTTAGAGAAAGAAAAGTTAGAGAAGGATCAGATGGAAGAGGAGAGATTGAGAAAGGAAGAAGAAGATAAGAAAGTGTAGGAACGAAGAGATAGAGAAGAGGCTGAGAAGTTGGTGCAGATGCATGTGCTATAGGAGCAACAAGAAAAAGCAAAGGTTGATTCTCAACCTGAGGTAAATGTTTAGCCATCCTCTACAGTTGTCGCTTCCTCTTCCATGATGATGACTGCTCCTAGTGCTCCTACATGGTTGAAATTAGATTTGCAGAAGAGAGCTAGAACACCTCCTCAAACTCTTAATTGGGAGGACATGATGAAGGAGATTGAACAGGAAAGGCCTAAGAAGAGGGCTAAAGTTTTGCATTCTACCAAACTCACAGATAAAGGGGAGATAGTTGCTGAATGTGTCATGCCTATGATTGAAAAGGAGGTAGGGGATATGTAGCTCACAGACTATCAATTGAGTACAGTTAACTTGGGAAGGCCCACTAGAAATCAATAAATGAATCTAATTGATGTGGTGGCTTCAATGACAAAATCAAGGATGATCAAGGACAAACAAAAGAAAGATGAGCTTAAGGCTCAATTGGATTAGTTACATTCATTCTTGAAGATTGTCTCCTCTCCAAGGTCACAACAGGTTGCAGCAATTGAGACTCCTATTTTGCTAAGCAAAAAGGAGGTTGATGATTTGGTGCAAGTTAGAGGTAAGGCAGAGATGGTTGAAAAATGGATAGACAAAGTGAACCGGGAGGTAGGTGAGGTTTTAGAAAAAGGGTTTGAAACCTACAAGGAGGCAGAGGGAGTAATAAAAGAGATGCATCAATATATTGAGGCATCCGAGAAGTTAGAAGAAGAGTACAAAGAGTATAGTGAAAAGTTAGAGAAGATAAATACATTGCCTCTAACTACTCTTTTAGAAGAATCTATACTCGAAGAGGATAACAAAGATTTTGTAGAAAATACTTCTCGCATCCTTAAGTTTAGGACTGGCTTTTTGAGCAAGCATAAGGATGAGATTCAGGATGCAGTTAATAATTTAACTGAACAGTTGGAAGAGTTGGAAGCGGTTATGGCCATAATTGTGGATGTGAATGTAATGACCAAAGATGGCATGTTGTTGAGCTAGGTTAGAGAGAAATATGATGGAGGAGACTTAGTGATAGATCAGCTTGTAGAAGTCAAAGAAGAAATAAAAGCTACAAGGAGAGAATTGATCAAGGTAAAAAGTATGAAAGAGTTTGTTGCAGTTGAGTTGGATCACATCAAATTTGAAGATGACTGGATTGATGGGCCAGATATGGATATGCTACAACAAGTCTTCACCAGTTATGATGAGTTCATAGCGGATCCAGCTTCACATGCATAAAATCCTGCATGCATGATGTTCTTCTTCCTTGCATGACGCATGATGATCTTCTTCCTTGCATGTTGCATGCATGCAGCACTGACAGTCTTGAGGGCGCATGACTTCTTTTTCTTCTATTTTTATCTTCTATTTTTATCTTCTATTGTTAGATCAAACTGAATGCATAATGTAAGAACTCAAGATCAAAGTTGATCTGAGTTTACAAGAAAGTTGATTGTTCCTAAAAAGGTGGAAAGCCTAAGATAGAAGTGAAGTTCGAACTTCTTTTGTATATCTACAAATACCAGATGGGTATCACATTGTAATGGTCGGCTAATTGAGAATTGAATTGGCTTACCTAGTGCTAGGAGATAGAATTTTATAGAGCTTTTTGTAGAGATACATTGTACCAGATCTTGTTTACAGTTAATAGAATTGCAGGTTTACGAAATATGGAGTTTGCATTGAATTGTGTTGTTTGATAAGGTTAATGAGTTATAATCCACTTGAATGCCAGTGATTGTGCTGAAGCATGATAGTTTCTTATGTGATGAAAGTCATTAGAAGAAACTAGGTTTAAAGATTATCTTGTTAAATTATCATTGAATTAAAGTTATTAAAGTCTGTTGATCTCTAGCTTTGATGATGAATGAATGTGTGTTGTTTTGAAATCTTGGAAATACTTGTGATATGTGAATAGTGGAATTGAATTAAGCACCTAAGATGTATGCGATGGTACAGTTATACTATGGGTTGTGTCATGCTATGGTTTTTTTGATCGGTTGAGAAAACATTCATTGTTAGAGGTATATGTTCGAATATTAGATAAATTTAATTCATACTTGCTGATTTACCCCTTTGATCTATCTTTTTCTTTTATTTGAAACCCATTGATTTACAGGAACTATTTTGATAAAGAGAGTCATAGCTTGAATCCTTTGTTACCAGCACAGGCCCCTTGATTATTACAGTTGCATGAACCAATTGAGTGACATCAGACAGTTGAGAACCAACTACCAGGACCTTGGGAGTTAGGCCACTACATGTAGTCTTTCTTTTTCAGGAGAAATAGAGTAGAAATATTATGTTTTAATGTTGTTTTTGTCATTTTAACCATCAACACAAGGTTTCTCAAACCTTGTTCCTAATGAGGTCAGGGGACACTTTCCAAAGTTCAAAGGGAATATCTCAACATTTGTAATAGTTTTCAATTTTGATGGGAGATTATGAAATAAGTCATGAAGATGTTTTCATAAAGTTCTTTGTTTAATCTTTGAAGGAATATGCCAAAGATTGGTTTCCATATTTTCTAGTGTGTTATATCTCTTTGTGGAATAAGTTAATGGTAGCATTCATAGAATAGTTTGGTGAAAGAATTAATCCAAGTTCAGTGAAACAAAAATTTATGAACATCCAGAAAGAAGAAGAGTTAGTCCCAACTTTCAATCTTAGATTTGCAAAAACATTAGGTGACATTCCTGAAAGTATGATACCAAATGATGCAGTGTGTTTGGTTGTAGACTTAGATGCATTTGATGAAAAAATGAGCTATCTGTTAAGAGATAAAGATCCTACAACACTTCATCATGCATATCAAATTGCCATGGATATTGAAAACAATTCAAAATATTCAATGATGAATGGACACATGGCTACAAGTGTTGTTTATCCTAGCACACCTCATGCAATGGAATTCATGGATTATACAATAGAAATGATTTTAAAGATGATAATTCTTTTGTTGTTTCAATTTTTCCATCATTAAAACATATAAATCACAGTGATCTCCAAGTTAAACATCAAAAAAAATTGAGCAATATTGATCAAGTGTCTTTTGCTCAAGAATTGTCTAATATGAAGAGGCACAAGGGAGAATCACCATATGATTTGTTCTCAAGATTTTTGGATGCCTTGTTGAACGCCCCCAAAAATTTTAGATCTGAAGATCCAGCGTGCATTGATTTATTTTTTGAAATCTATGATTCAAGGTTGAGTACCTTGCCAAAAGAGTTGAAGCCTCATGGTTTTGATTAGGTATTGGATTGGATAAAGATTGTTGAAGGAGATAAATGTGATTATGCACAAAATATGATGTTTCAAAATGTAGATAGCACTTGTCCTATTGAGAAAACTCAAAACACAATGCACATAATTGAAAAAGTATATCATAAAATGAGCATCCATCTTCTTTGGATGAGGATAATGATTGTAATCAGCTCACAGGTAGCACATATGCAGATCAATACAAAAGTGGTGAAGATGAAGATACATGGTGTGATGACCAAATAGATATACATGAAATATCTCTTGGTAATATCTTGAGTAATGAAGAAGTAAAAGAGATGCAATATTTCCTTCCATGTCATGATTTTCTTAGTGATAGTGATGCAAGTGTTGCAGGTATCTCATTGCAAATGAGTGGTCAAGATGTTGAAGATGAAAATCTAAGAATTTATTCTCAAAATTATGAGCATAGCTTATATAGTGATGGATTTTCTTGTGATAAAGATCATAATGATAGTGAACCTATGTGATTTTTTGAGGATTGTGAATGTTCTTATGAAGATGATCTAGAGGGATTTTCTTCACATGAAGGATGCAGTGATATAAATATTGATGAAGTCAATTTTTCACAAGTGAATGAACAAATTTCATTTGATGAATACCTGGAATGCAATTCAGGTTTTCCATCAATAGCATACTAACTTTGTGAATGATGATGAATTTGAAGATAAGAATGTGTGTGTTTGATATACTGATCCTAAGCACAGTGTTAGAAATGATAAAAATCTTGATGGCACTAACTATGATGCTAATGAACATGGTTTTTTGGAAAAAAAAGGATAGACAACTGAGAGGAAGGGGGTGAATCAGTTGTTACATAAATTAAGCTTATTCAACCTTAAACAAATTTTAATCTCATATTTGATAATTAACAGTGAAAGCATGAATCAACAACACATCAGAAACACATGAACACCAATATTTTTATACATGGAAACCATGTTAGGGGAAAAACCATGGTGGATGTTAGTCCACAAGATTATACCCTGTTAGAAGTATAATGAAATAAATGAATAGGGAATGCACATGCATTCAGGCACACTGCCTTGAGCTCACTGCTCAAAGGGAAGGCTCATTGCCTTACATAAGACAATCAGATTAAATCCATATGATGAGGTTGAATAGAGAAATTAGCTTCTACAAAAGCTTGATTACAGTTATGGTTAGGTACATAAACACTTCTTCACACTTCGTTCAATATCCTTCACACTCTACTCTGCACTTGAATGATCTGATCTTTATTCACACATATCTTGCATATACATCACATACATTCACCGAGCATAATTTAAAATGAGTAAACAATCGCTCTTATATATTCGCTACACGGATTTACATCAACAAATCTTTCGGCCACAAATAAAGAATAAGTTACAACTGTCGGCCTTAATACATGAACAAATATTAATGTGCACCAACCTCAGTCGGTCACAACATTGTGAGGACCTAAATCAACATCCTCAAGCATGCCAAACAATAAAATATTAATCCATAAGGATCTACAACATGCTACCACCATCATGTCAACCAAGAACATGAAAACCTTAAGCACACAAGGAAAAATCTTCAATCACGAACACACCGATCAACATGGATGTACCAAAATGATAGAGAACAATCTAGAAACATCACTAAACACCTTAGCAACATACGCAACAACCCAATTCACTAGAATTACAATCTCATCTTCTAGAAACACTTGCTACAGTAACTGAATAACTGGACGAACACAGAACTTGATAACTTCCTTAATTCTTGATGTGTACCACTAAAAATTTCGGACAACATAATAGATAAGCTCAGAAACAACCCTTTAGTTCACACCTCCTAATCATCAACGTATAGAAATTTTCATCACTCTGACCTTCTCAGCTTTACTAGCTACCTATAATATATTTATTACAATTTTCTTAATATCCTCGACATATACAACCTTCAAAATCACCAATGCTAATAGTGTTGGCATCAATGACAACCACATATTAGAAACACAACCACAACATCCAACAATCTCCTCCTTTGGAATTGATGGCAATACATGATGTGAAAAATAATACCATCAACACAACTAGTTCACATACCTCTCTCCCTTTGCTCTACAGTTCTCCTCCCATAACTCTTCTCTCCCTTTCTTGACTCTTCTCCCCTTACTTCAAGAGTTTTTCAAATTGTTCTTATCCCCCTCTGACATCAATGGAAAAGGTACACATGCTCTAATCCACATATCATCTAAATCATCCGACTACTCCCCCTGAGTAGCAACCACCACAACATCAATCCAAAACAAGATCTGACTATTATTCCACAGATTGATGCAAAGACTTGCATCTTAGTTCAGATTAGGAGGGGAAATCACCCCTAACTTTCCTCTGAGATACTCAAAATTATCTTTAGGCAATGGTTTAGTAAATATATCTGCAATTTGTTCCTTTATAGGCACATATTCCAATCTGACCTCTTTATCACTCACCTTGTCTCTCAAAAAGTGATACTTGATAGATATATGTTTTGTATTTGAATGTAGCACCAAATTCTTAGAAATTTTTATGGCACTTGAATTATCATGGAATATAGTAATTGGTTCATCATACTCAACTTTGATATCTCTCAACATCTACTTCATCCACAACACTTGGGTACAGCTATTTGCAGTAGCAATATATTTTGCCTTAGCAGTAGATAAGGAAATGGAGTTATTATTTTTACTTAGCCAAGACACCAACTTCTTTCCCAAGAAGAACACATCACCACTTGTGTTTTTCCTGTCATTTACATCTCCTACCCAATTTGCATTTGTAAAGGCGTTCAGAGTAAGATCATCATATTTTGGATACCATAACCCAAAGTCAACTGTTCATTTCAAGTATTTAAATATTCTCTTTATTATAGTCACATGTGATTCCTTTGGATCATCTTGATATCTAGCAACCATGCACACAACATTCATAATGTATGGTCTTGTTTGAGTCAAATATAGTAATCCACCAATCATTGATGTATATCTTGTTTAATTAGCCTTAGGAGAATCATCATTTTGAGATAGTTTACATCCAGTTACCATGGATGTACCAAATGGCTTTGAATCTTCCATGCCAAACTTTTCCAATAACTCTCTCACATACTTGGACTGAGAAATAAAGATTTCATCATCTAACTGAGTAATTTGTAATCCTAAAAATAATTTTAGTTCTCCTATCATTGACATTTCAAATTCACTTTTTATTTCATAAGAAAATTTCATGCACAAGTCATCATCACCTTCAAAAATAATGTCATCAACAAAGACTTCAATGATCAACTCTTTATCCTGATCTAGTTTGAATTACAAATTGTTGTTAGCAGTACCTTTATTCAATCCAAGCTTCAACAAATATTTATCCAGTCTAGCATACCAAGCTTTAGGGACTTGTTTGAGTCGATATAGTTCTTTCTTCAACCGAAACACCATGTCCTTTTCATCAATCAATTGAAATCCATCTAGTTGCTCAACATAAACTTATTCTTCTAGTTCACCATTCAAAAATGTTGACTTCACATCCATTTGATAGAATTTATAATTCTTGAAAGTAGAATAAGAAAGAAATAACCTTACAACTTCAATTCTAGCAACAGGGGCAAAAGTTTCTTCAAAATCAATACCTTCCATTTGTGAGTATCCTTTACATACCAGTATTGCTTTATTCTTGATCAATTCACCTTGTTCATTCAGCTTACTTTGAAAGACCCATTTGGTTCCAATCACATTTTTGTCTTGAGTTCTAGGAACAAGAATCCATATATCATTTTTCTCTATCTGCATCAGTTCTTCCTTCATTGCTTTCATCCAATATTCATCTTTACATGCTTCATTGGCATTGCTAGGCTCAGTCCTGGATATCAGACAATATTCTTATGCAATTCTTCTTCTAGTTTGTACACCTTTGTTCTTGTCTCCTATGATATGACTTTTGGAATGACTTCGCTTTACATACCTTGGAGTTTTTGGTTTTTTTCTTTCTTCTGCATTTCCACTATCTTCTTCTTCATGATTTTCTTGATTCACTGGAACACTTTGAGTTTGATTTTGTGTCTGCACATTTTTTCCATTATCAGTACTATCCTTTTGGTCATCTAAGTTATATCCACAATACCTGGATGATCTTTCAATATCCTCATCAACTCTGACATTTGCACTCTCAACCAGTTTCTTCAATATTTTATTGTAACACTAGTAGGCTTTTCACTTAGTAGAGTATCCCTAAAAGGTTCTTTCATCACTTCTAGCTTCAAATTTTCCTATATCTTCATCCCTTTTAATATAACATCTGCTTCCAAAGATTTTGAAATACTTAACAATAGGTTTATAACCAAACCATAACTCAAAAGGAGTCCTACCACAATTACTATTGGCATTCACCCAGTTGATAGTATACACAACAGTGCTTATAGCTTCTCTCCAGTAGAAATGAGGAACATTACCTTCCAACATCATAGTTCTGGCAGCATCTAAAATTGTTATGTTCTTTCTCTCAGCAACTCTGTTTTGTTGTGGGGTTCGGGGAGCAGATAGTTGTCTTTTTATTCCATGCTCTTCACAGAATGAATCAAACTCTTGAGACGTGAATTCACCACCTCTGTTTGATCTTAGACATTTGATCTTCAAACCTGCCTCAGTTTCTGCCAAAGCTTTGAAGATTTTGAATTTCTCTAATGCCTCATGTTTTTCTCTTAAGAAGGCAACCCAAACCATTCTAGAATAATCATCAATAAGCAACATAAAGTACCTTTCTTCTTGGAGACTTCTGATTTTGGATGGACCACATAAATCAGTATTTACCAAGTCTAGTACTCCATTGGAATGATGTTGTTTGCTTTGAAATGAGATTATTGTCTACTTTCCCATCTGACATTCCTTGCATATAGTGTTAGTAGGCTTCACTAACTTAGGTAGATCTCTAACTGCTTGTGTGGAGATTATTTTGACAATGTTATCAAAATTCACATAACACAACCTTCTATGCCATAACCAGCTTACATCAACTTGAGCAATCAAACAACTTTCAATAGTAGTATTCAAGTGAAAAATATTACCTCTTGTCTTTTTACCTAAATCAATCACATTTCCTAAGCTTCCCAATATCCTGCACTTACCATCTTTGAACTAAAGATTGTAACCTTTTTCAACCATCTATCTAACACTCAACAGATTATGCTTCAATCCTTCAACATAAAGAACATCATCAGTATTGCATTTTCCACCAAGAGAAATAGTGTTTCTACCACAAATGACACCAACATTGTTATCTCTGAATCTTACAACACCACCATCATAATTTTCCAAGCTTAAAAACTTGTTTTTATCACCAGTCATATGATGTGAGCATCCATTGTCAATCACCCACTCATCCTTTTCATCAATCTTGGTTGCAATAGCTTTTTCAATATTCTGATTACCAGTTGATTCAGTGGACACTGGACCATTTTCCTTGATAGCAATGAATACCCATTCATCTTCATTTCTAGTTTCTTTATAAGATTCATCATCAGTAACTCCTTCTTCAACATAATAAAATTTCTTTTGAAATCTAGTCTTATCAGGTTTATACTTAGAGACTCTTTCAAGACATCTCAATGCAAAATGACCTATCTTACTATAAGAGAAACTTTTAATAGGTAGCTTTAATTTGTACTTACCTTTTCCTTTGGCTTCTCTTTTCATAATCAGTGCTTCCTGTTCTTCTAGCTCTCTTTCTTCATCTTCAATCAGTTTCATCTCTTCTTCATACTTGAATGTTTTTTCTAGAACTCTGTCTCAGATCATATCTTTGTTGGATTTTTTTGGATACAATAGCTTTGAATGTAGACTCTATTTTAGGAAAGGATTCCCCAAATTCACTCAACTCAAAGGCAGCAAGTTTTCCAATCAACATGTCTCTTTTCACATTTTTTATTGTCCTGAGTTCTTCAATAGCATAAGCTTTTTTTTTGTAAGAAGTAGGCACAGATCTAAGTATCTTAGCCACAATCTCATATTCTTCCAAGGTTCCATCGGCACATCTAATGTCCATCACTAATTCATTTACCTTTTGTGAGAAGGAAAATATGTTTTCATCTTCAATCATCTTCATGTTCTCCCACTTACCTTTCAAACTTTGCAGCTTAGCAACTTTCACTAGTGCATCTCCTTCATACAATGTTTCCAATTTTATCTAGATCTCATGTGCAATCTTCAGACCTATTACATTTGTCATCTATGAATCAGTCAAAGAACTTAGCAATGCTTCTATAGCCGTGGTATTAGTTTCTACTTCTTTGATCTTCCAAAAAGGCTCACCAATGCACTTCAAATGACACTCCATTCTAACTTTCCATAGAGAGTAGTTTATGTTGATGTTCAACGTCTGGAGAATTACTTCTAGCCATGACTTGGAGAGATAAATTTGAATATAGCCTTTGGCTATTCAAATTTATTCTAAGATATTTAAACATGAGGAGGTGCCTCATTTTCCATTCATCATTTGTATTATTAATTATTAATAATTAATTATTAATTAAAGAGCCGACCTTGAAGGTCGCAATTTTCTAAGGAGAAGACGTTTTTGTTTGAGGCTAACATAATGAAATTAAGAGACACGTCTCTTTAATTGGACAACTTATATTCTTGAAAGGACACATCCTCTCCTCTCCAGTATATATAAATATGAGTGGTGATCACTCATTTGATCATAAATTTCATTCACCATATTCGCTCCTTGAAGAAGTTCACACTTGAGCAGCAGGTCAAGAAGTTTGCACTTGAGCAGCAGATCATGATCTTGAGCAGCAAATCATGATCTTGAGCAACAAATCATTTTGTAGTAGTAGATCAATCTCAAGGAGAAACATATTTTGTATCTTTGCATCTAGGAGAGGTGCCATCATTCATTGTATCAAATTCGGCCTTGTGTTGGGCCTGAGTTGTAAGCAAATTTCTGTTCTTACTCCTAAATATATAAGTGATATATTTTTTTGGTTTTTACCCTCGAGTTGAAGGGTTTTCCTAGGGTATCTATGGTGTTCATTTTCTTATGTGTTGAATTTTCTTATTGCTTTCATTTCTGATCCTAAAACTAACATGGTATCAGAGCGAGTCTGAGAGAAGAAGTAATCATATTTGACTAAGACCACAAATTTTAGGAGAAATCAATTTTTGTCAAATAAAGTATAAGGGCTAGGTGCGGGATCTGGAGAAGATTTGAATATTCTTATGATTGTTGCAACATATAATTCCATTATTATGATAAGCATTGCAATTAGACCTCGAAGGCATTGGTCATGGGTTGAGTTATTGTATGCCTTAGAGTGTGGGAGTTGCTTGAGCCGTATATATTCTCTATGCCATGGTGATTGTTTTATTATGAGTCGTAAGTGTTGACACAGTACATTGCTTTTAAAATCCGAGTCTAGTCATTTGTAGAAGCAGTGTTAATTCAAGTTTGTCATGATACCTTACGTTTTCCAAGTTTGGTGTCATGTTGTATATGGAGGTGCTGTGAGAGTCTTCTTTGCATGAGTTGAAGTGTTGTTTCTAAGTTTACTTTTGTGAAGATTCGTGTGAAGAAGATCTGGAAAATTATTGAGAGATAATGAGAAGATCCCAGGAAAGATAAGTGTAGACATGATGAGCATCTAAGTGCAATACTTAAGGAGTTTCTGATGAGATAAGTATTTCATGTTGAATAATGTTCATGAATTTTCTTTTTGTAGTTATTAATTCATGCTATAACATTGAGATAGTAAACATGTATGCTTCTAGATTTCATATTTTTCTCTTCGAGATAGTTGAGTTCCATGAAATATTAGTAATCTCACCTTAATGCTTTCAAGATGGACCAAGAAGCATAAGAGATTGCTTTCAAGAGGAAAGGAGATTGATGCATCCTATAGATTGAAGAATGGAGACACAACTTCCATCCATGGGACTGAATTGGTGGTTGAAGACATCTCTTGAAGAAGAAGAACCTATTCAGGTTGTCACTATGTTTAGTTTCTTCAAAGAGGAGGAATTAACCTTCAGAGGGAGTCTATCAAACCAACAAAGGCAACCCTAGACGAGGAAGCTGGAAGGTTGATGTAATTACTTGGAGATTCAGAGGGAGTCTACTGAACCAAAAGAGGATGGTGATCCAGTTGAGCCTTTGGAACCTATTGATGGGCCTACAGACATTGTGATTGGTCGTAAGAGACCTCTTTGGGCTAGGCAAACAATGTAGGAGGCAGAAATATTTGCAACGCCAAGAGGAACTTTTAGAGAAAGCAAGAGACCTCATAATTTTTCAAGCTATGTTGCTTTGATGAGTCAAATCATCTAGTCAGAACCTTCTAGTGTTGAGGAAGCTATTAGTCTGCAAGTATGGAAATATTATATGGTGTAGGAGTATCAATCCATCCTCATGAATAATGTTTGGGCCATCATACCTAGACCTGAAGGAAAACCAGTTGTATCTTTTAAGTGGCTCTTTAAGATCAAGCATGCGGCTGATGGGAAAATCGAGAAGTACAAGGCTAGATTTGTGGCTAGAGGATTCTCTCATAAAGAGGGAGTATACTATGAGGAAAAATTTTCTCTAGTTTCTCGTTATACACTCATTAAGACCATCATTTCTATTACAACATCTAGACGATGGAAGATACACCAAATGGATGTGAAGACAACATTTATGAATGGTGTGACCGAGGAAGAGGTATACATTGAGCAACCTGAGGGTTTTGAGGTTCATGGGAAGGAGTCTCATGTTTGCATATTGAAGAAGGCTTTATATGGCCTTAAGCAGGCTCCACGTGCTTGGTATGAGAGAATCGATCGATACTTGATGGGATTGGGTTTCTCCAAGAATGATGTTGATTCAAACTTGTACTTCAAGGTAATTGATGGCGAAGCATTAATCTTGGTTCTTTATGTTGATGATCTATTTATTACTAGAGAATAATATCTCATTATCAAATTCAAGGAGTTAGCTTTTGAATTTGAGATAAAAGATCTTAGATATATGCATTACTTCCTTGGATTAGAAGTATGGCAGAGGCCTAATGAGATCATTCTGAAGAGATTTGTTATGATTGCAAATCCATGTCTACACCTATGGAAACCAATTTTTAGAAGCTTAAGGAGGCTGCAACTAGTTCAGATCTGGTGGATCCTACCATGTACAGGTATTTGATTGGATCTTTGATGTATCTAGTCAATACTAGACCAGATATTTTCTATGCAATGAGTGCACTTAGTCAATTCATTTGTGAACCGAGGAAAATACATCTAATTGCAGCAAATCATATCATATGATACTTGTGTGGCACAGTTGGATATGGATTGAGATATTCTTTTGGTGTAGACTTGAAGTTGCATGGATGTACTGATTTTGATTGGGTAGGGTGTGTCACTGATCATAAGACAACCTCTGGATGTTGTTTCAATTTGGGGTCTGCGATGTTCTCCTGGTGTAGCAAGAAGTAGTCTTCAGTGGCACTGAGCACCGCAGAGGCTGAGTATATTGTATCTTGTGTGGCAACTAAAGAAGCAGTGTGGCTTCGGAAGCTCCTTGCAGGATTGGTTGGACAATCAATGGAGCCTACTATCATTCATTGTGATAACCAGAGATGTGTAAATCTTTCTATCAACCTTGTGTTTCATGACAGAACTAAACATGTGGAAATCAAATACCACTATATAAGAGATATGGTATTGAGGAAAGAAATTCAGTTGAGGTATATCAGCATTGATGAGCATATGGTAGACATTCTCACCAAGCCTCTCTCCAAGATAAAGTTTGTATACTTTCGAGATAAGCTTGGTATGGTGGAGAATCAAGCCCTAGCTAAGAAGGAGTCTCAGTATCAATGATCCTCTTTAATGCATTTCTCTTTGAGAGAGATTTGAGGTGCAAGCACTTGTTAATGCATTTCTATTTGAGATTTGAGGTGAAATCACTTGTTTCCACCCTCTGGGAGAGCCATGGTGGATGTCATGTGTGTGACTCCATGACAACATCACATGAGAGAGTTCATGATTATTTTCATGTACTTACATTTTCACCCTCTGGGAGAGCCATGGTGAACGTCACGATGAGGTGACAACATGAGCACTTGTACATACCATACATGGGTGTATCCATGATGGTTGATATCACAATGAGGTGATATGCTTCATTTCACACATGGGTGTAGCCATGGTGTTTTTCATCACGATGAGGTGATATGACTTATGCAGTTGGAAGTATTCCTCCCTAGCTGAGAGGGAGTGTTGATGTTCAACGTCTGGAGAATTACTTCCAGCCATGACTTGGAGAGATAAATTTGAATATAGCCTTTGGCTATTCAAATTTATTCTAAGATATTTAAACATGAGGAGGCACCTCATTTTCCATTCATCATTTTTATTATTAATAATTATTAATTAATTATTAATTAAAGAGCTAACCTTGAAGGTCACGATTTTCTAAGGAGAAGACATTTTTGTTTGAGGCCGACATAATGACATTAAGAGACACATCTCTTTAATGGGCTGAATTATCTTCTTGAAAGGACACATCCTCTCATCTCTAGCATATATAAATATGAGTGGTGATCACTCATTTGATCATAAAGTTCATTCACCATATTCGCTCCTTGAAGTTCGCACTTGAGCAGCAGGTCAAGAAGTTTGCACTTGAGCAGCAGATCATCATTTTATAGCAGCAGATCAATCTCAAGGAGAAACATATTTTGTATCTTTTCATCTAGGAGAGGTTCCATCATTCATTGTATCAAGTTCGGCCTTGTGTTGGGCCTGAGAAGTAAGCAGATTTCTGCTCTTACTCTTAAATTATATAAGCGAAATATTTGCTGGGATTTTCCCCTCGAGTTGAAGGGTTTTCCTAGGGTATCTATGGTGTTCATTGTCTTATGTGTTATATTTTCTGATTGCTTTCATTTTTTATCCTAAAACTAATAGTTTGTACCATCGAATCTAGGACTATCCTTCTTGTATGATGCCATCTTGGATCACCTCAAGTTGTTAGAATTCTTCAGAGGAACTAGCTCTGATACCAACTGTTGGCAAAACAAGGATAGACAATTGAGAGGGGGGGTGAATCAGTTGTTATAGAAATTAAGCTTATTCAACCTTAAACAACTTTTAATCTTAGATCTGATAATTCATAGTGAAATCATGAATCAACAACACATTAGAAACACATGAACACCAAGATTTTTATACATGGAAACCCTGTTAGGGGAAAAACCATGGTGGATGTTAGTCCACAAGATTATACCCTGTTAGAAGTATAATGAAATAAATGAATAGGGAATGCACATGCATTCAGGCACACTGCCTTGAGCTCATTGCTCAAAGGGAAGGCTCACTACCTTACATAAGACAATTAGATTAAATCCATCTTATGAGGTTGAACTAAGAAATTAGCTTCTACAAAAGCTTGATTACAGTTCCGATTAGGCATAGAAACACTTCTTCACACTCTGCTCTACACTCGAATGATCTAATCTTTATTCACACATATCTTGCATAAACATCACATACATTCACCGAGCATACTTAAAAATGAGTAAACAAACGCCCTTATATATCTGCTACAAGGATTTACACCAACAACTCTATCAACCACAAATAAAGAATAAATTATAACTATCGGCCTTAATACATGAACAAATCTTAATGCGCACCAACCTAAGTCAGTCACAATATAGTGAGGACCTAAATCAACATCCTCAAGCATGCCAAACAATAAAATATTAATCCATAAGGATCTGCAACATGCTACCACCATCATGTTAGCCAAGAACATGAAAACCTTAAGTACACCAGGAAAAATCTTCAATCATGAACATGCCGATCAACGCGGACATACCAAACTAATAGAGCACGATCTATAAACATCGTTGAACACCTCATGAACATACGCAACAACCCAATTTTCCATAATTGCAATCTCATCTTCCAAAAACACTTGCTACAGTAACTGAATAACTGTAGGAACACATAATTTCATAACTTCCTTAATTCTTGATGTGTACCACTGAAACTTTCGGAAAACATACTAGATAAGCTCAAAGAAAAACCCTTTAGTGTGTGCCTCCTGATCATCAACGTACAAAGCAATTCATCACTCTGACCTTCTCAGCTTCACTGGTTGCTTGCAATATATTTATTACAATTTTCTCAATATCCTTGACATATACAACCTTCAGAATCAACAATGCTAATAGTGTTCACATCAATGACAACCACATATTAGCAACACAACCACAACATCCAACAGGTTGTCCCTATTTCTTGTGATTGTTTATATGTAACAAAGATGGAAATGTCAGTTATACATGAAGATGATGATGATGCGCACATCAATGAAAGAATGGGTTCATTATTGAATGGTCAAGTTATGCATTATGAAAACACATGGATCTTGGATCAACATTATTACCTATTGGTAATGTGAAACAATTTGATGAATTTTTATATTGTGTTGATATTGCAAAAATTTATGATTCATGTGTAGAGCAACAAAATGATGCAAATAACATTGGGTTTAATGTTGGTGAATGTGAAATGGAATATGCTTGTTTCTTTGTAATGGACATGTTTTCATCCAATAAGGAGTGCATTGATGTGAAAGAGAATGAATATACTTGTTCAAATTTTAATGAGCAACTTTCAAATGTTCCTACTGACATTGTGAAAGGTAGTATCAACTATGGTACTCATTGCAACAGTGAGTGTGTTTTGAACTGCCACTATGAGGGATTTGTTGCAGAGACAAATTTTGAAACCTTTGAGCCTCTATTTGAAAATTTTCACTTGGAATTGTATAATGGTTTGAAAAATGAGTGTGGTATCATCTATGAAATTGAGATGGAAATGTTTTATGATGCATGGGATGTTGATACTACTGATATTTGTTGTGATAACCCTAATTTGAATGATGGAAATGATGTTGTGGATTTTGATAAATATTGTTTTCAAACTACTGGAGTATGTGATAGCATGACTGATTTAGAGTGCTCAAATGAATGTGAATGTTAGTATAATGTCAATCAGTTTGAGAACATGACTATGTATGAAATTTTTTTGTTCATCACATAGAATGAATGCATGTTAGATATGAAACACATATTAGAAGATAACTCCAAGGTGTTATTTGAATCTTTTATTCAATTTGATTTTTTAGACTTAGAGCTAAAAATTGACTTCAATGAATCAAGGCATATGTTTGTTGATGAGACTATTGATCAATCTGTTTATGATAGTTTCATGTTTGATGTGCAAACTGAATATGATGTCAAATTTTATGATACCAACTATCAAATGGACAATGAACACTTCCAATTTTCAATTTAGTTGGATAAGCATTCAGTGAAACATGACAATGAGTTCGATAAGGTAAAATATCACAATGATTATGGATTTCAGTTAGTGTTTGATTGCATATTTTAGATTGACAGAATTAATGGTGGTAGTGGAAAGCATAGTGATATGGTGAAGCATGCTAGTGGTGATATTTGTTTTCAGATATATAGTGGCAGTGTTTTCAGACTTGGCCTAGTAAAGATAGTGGAGAATAGAGTGTTTGGCATAGGTAAGGATTGGTACTTCATTCTTGGGGGCCCGAGGCCACCAAATGAAGTTTGAAAAATGAGTTTCAATGCAACATAAAGGAGCAGTTTTAGAGAATCCAATGGATTTGGAACTTGGTCTATGCCTCAAAGATCTGGAATCTCACCATGCCCACAAGGGGAATGTATCCCCAAACATCAGCCACTGATGGCACCTTCAAATTTTTCAAATTCGAAGTGCTTGTGTTCTTTCAGTGTGTCGACAAAGGTTTGGTCAACAAACTACTAAATGTGACCCAAAGGACATCTTCACCAATTAATATTTTTCAACTTAGAGGTCATCTTGCAAAACCCTTTGGTAGAATTTTTTTTGGTGCATATGGTAACACGTCTTCCTAGTTCCATAATCCCTAGGATGAGTTTTGATATGCTTTTTAATCCTTTTCTGACTGCAACCAAGTTAAAATTGGTGTTCCAGAAAGTTTCAAAATTACAAATTATAAAGGCAAACCATTTCTCATTTTGGTCTAAAATGTCTTTGATTCCATTTTCATTAAAAATGGAGGTCATCTGATGCATTATTTTAATATATTTTGGTTGCGGCAAACAAGTCCTACGGGTCAGTTTTCAAAGGAGGTACCAAAATTTTAATTGCTAAGAAAAATTAAATTAAAAATCCAAGTTTTATTTAATTAATTAGGTTTGCTCACAAAAAATCTCAGCTCCAAGTGTCTCAGTTTGCGCAGTGAATTTTCCCCATTTGGACGGCAGATGAAATTAAAAATTGGCATTAATTTCTAAAGTTTAAAAGGCAAATGTTTAAAATATTTTAAATACCTTCAAAAGTGGAATGCAATGTCATTAGGGAAGACTTCAATTTTTAATGTTTTATAAAGTTAAAACATTATAAACTTATCTGAGGGAAGCTTCCCCACCAGCCCGCGGGAGCTCTTGCTAACAACAGCAATTGGTAGCGGGGGAGCGAGGAGAAGTGATAAGGGAGACTTGAATTTATTAAATGCTTTATCACAGCCTTGCTGATGTTTCCAACACTTTATCAAATTCTTTCCAAATATTTTATTTGATGTGGTAAGTTTTTCCCACCAGCCCGCTCATGATAGTGTTGTCGGTAAAAAGACTTGCAGGGAAGCGGGGAGAGGAGAGGGAGAAGTGGAAACAATAAAAGAGATTAAATTATTTAAGAATACTTTATTAAAACCTCACAAACACTTTATTAAATCCTTTTTCAATGTTTTCATGGCTTCATGGAGCTGGAAATAATGTGGTCACATTTTTGGGTTTTAAGCTGATTTTTAGTGTTTTTTGGGCTATAAACGGTGTTTTTTACCTTCCAAATGGGTGCCTAAACTATTTCCCATACCTAGGAAATGATTTTAGCAATGTTTAATGCATTTTTGGCTGCCTCCAAGATCAAAAACGCCCTACAACTCATTAAAACACCTTGCAAGTTTTAAAAAAGCTTAGTGGCATCTCACTTGCCTTTAAGGTACTCTAAATGTATTTTGTTCTTCCCATCTATGAGGTAAATGAGCTATAACAATAAAAGATTTTTTCTATGAATTCTCAATAATTTGGTGCACTGAAATGGTTGTAATATAATATTATGAGAAAAATTCCCATTACTATTGTTGAAACTTGAAATGGTAATAATTAGTCTTATCCAAAAAATTGAAAATGGCAAAGTAATGTGGGAAGGAGATTTTTAGGGTGCAAGCTCAATAACATGGAGAATTATAGGTAAAATATTCAAAGTATGGCTGCAAGACAAGTGTTTGTTAAAATGTCAGAATTCTTGCACATGGAAATTGAACAGTCTAGAGGGTTGAAATGTTTGGTAAAGTGATTTTCTTACTGCCAGTAAGTGGATTTTCACTCAAGGTTACTTTTTTTTCACTTGCAAAGTGAAAAGGAGGGTAGAAAACATGTTTTTACAAGCATTTAAAAAGTTGCATGAGATTTGTAAGTTGAAAAGGGATGCTCAAACTTCAATTGCAAAGAGGAGGGGAAATGAAGAATGAGGAGCATATTCTAAAATGTCAATCATTTTGTAGATCAAGGGATCTGAATATGCCATGTGTCCACTGTGGATTAATTTTAGGGATTTTCTCTTCTCTTTTCTTTTCTCTAAAATGAGAAGTTGTTCTCATTTGTAGGGGTTCCAATTTCTCTAGGTTGAGAAGATCTTGTAATTTCTATACAAGGATTTGTCTCTAGAGTTTATTCTTTAAATTTCAGAGTTCCAATGGTGTAATCCATTTCTATTAATGGAAAACAAATCAATTTTCAGATTATGATGTACAATTTCATATTGTGATGTCTCCAGAATATATGCATTATATTTTCAATCAAATTAATCAAGAATTATGATGGTTTTTGTTGCACATTTGATGTAATAGGTGTTTAGATTGTTGGCTCTTGTTCAAAGAATGGGTTAAATGTTCTCTCAATTAGATACTGAATATATTGTATTGCATTCAGGATCAGTAAGAATGTTGTAGATATGTCCTAAAGAGACCTCATTATTGTAAGGAAGTAATGGCTTAATGGTCACTAGTTTTGTGTTTAGGCTATTACTAGATGGGCATTTCACTTTGACTCTGTTATGGACAAGGCACTAGTCTAGTGTTTTCTTTTGTGTAAACCCTAGAAGAAATCACCACTGAAAAACTTAATGAATATTTTCCATTTTCAATTCTAATCTATTAGGTTTTTTGTATCTTCATGGAGATTAATGAACATAGGGGTTATGATTGAGAATGATTTTCTTGTAACTTATTTGTGTATTTGAAGTGAAGATGACTCTTAATTTATCTATTATTAGTGTTGATTGAAGGTGAAAAGGGATATAACATCCTTTATACATTTATCTAAGAACCATCCACATGTTAGAAATCTGCAATGTGTTGTTTAGTGCAAGTTTCATTAAATAGGAACACCCTCCTAAGTTTTGTGGAGCTCAAAGTGCACAAGGCTGATTATAGCCTTGTTCATTGGCTTTTTCTTGTCCCTAATGCATTGATAGTGTAAGAAATTTTTCTTAACCTGTTGATCTCTTGGTTTAGGCATTGTGATTTTCCTTCGGATTGGGGGTTACAAGGAAAAACACCAACAGGACTGATAATTCGTAAAATCTGGGCAATTTGGCCACCCTATTGGGTGCGATTAATTTGTCAATTTCAACTTGGCTGATATTTAATATTCACCAATTGGAAAAAATTCACCACCAAAGTTTTCCTTGGGGATAATAGGTTTCAAAGCTACGTCTATTTTGATTGCTCATTATTTTAAAAAGAAATAGTTCTCTATCAAGGTCTTAAATCTTGTGGGCACATCTTTTACTCTAAAAATTAAATTTATAAAAGCTATGTTCATATATTTACAATTATTGTCATTCAAAATTATTATTTAAAATAACTCATCATTATCATTGTCAATCTATTTATAATTTTTCTTATCCAAAACAACATAGTCAAAAATAAACATAAGAAATAAATATAGGTGACAACATAGGAATAGTTTGAATTATCATGTTGTCAATAATGATTATATTCTCATCCAACTATATGACATATTTAGGAACATGAATCTCATCCAAAATATCATCATGTTCCTCATATACATGCAAATAATAGATAAAATAATTATTCAACAATGCATAATAATAGTTTTCAATGAGTAACTTAGTATCACCAATACAAGATTCATCATCAAAATTTTCACATAATTCACATGATTCATTATCTATTTTTTTTTATAAATCTTATCTTAATATAATTGTGCATTCTCAACGAGGTTATGATATACCATGGATTTATAATTGTTGTGGTTATTTAAAATCATCATGGCATTGACATCTTGCTCAATGTAGTATCCAATGTCATTTTTTTTTGTTATCCTCAAGGTATCCCCATGACTCAAGCCCATCGGGTTCCCTTTATAGGATGAGCTTGAGGCGAGACTAGTCCTTGGGGCCACGGGGTGATAGACAAGCTAGAGAGTCAAACCCGAGACCTCGAGGAGAAAACCCAAGACTCGAACCAACTCTGATAACCCGTGGGGGCTTAGTATCCAATTTCTATTAGTTATATCAAATGTTCATTTTCATATTCATGGCTAGCTCGAAACAATCATACCTTATCAATTATTTTATCATTTTCCATATAATCTTATTATGTTTACCCTACAATATATTTGTGGAGTGTCCTTATTCATAGTCAAATCATTATTGTAGCATCCCGCATAGCAACCCTGAAGATTAAGAGCCAAAAGAGAACAAGATTTTTTTTTTTTAAAACATAAAGACTAACATACACTTACAGTAATTACCAATTCCATAAAATGACACCAAACATGGCCAACTATAGCCTAAAGTACAACTTCAAAGAGAGGACTAATCCACCCTCCAAAGAAAATCCACTCAGGAGCAAACAGGACAACTCCAAAAATTTGCTCTAGAACTTGCTCCTCTGCTTTGGAACCTGTTGCTATGGAACTTGCTCCTCTGCTCTGAAACTTGCAGTTCTGGAGCCCGATACTACGGAACCTGCAGTTCTGGAGCCTGATGCTCTAGAACCTTGTTGCTACACACATACAGCCAACAAAAGGTGCCAGTGCTCTGGAACTTGTGATGCAACTCACAAGACAACATCGGAAGCGTTGCTGCTTCAGAACCTATTTTTGTCCACATGACAACAAACAAAGGGCGTCGGTGCTCTGGAACTTGCAGTTCCGGAGCTCCCAGCTCTAGAACCTATTGCTGCTACACTCAAATAGCAACAGAAGGCATCGGTGCTCCGGAACCTGGGAAAAATGCCAAAATGGAGAAACACACAACTATGGATCTAACTTAAACATGAAAATTAATGACATAGAAGAACTTAAGGATGATCAAAGAACATTCGACCACGATACCAACACCGAAGCCCGTAAACCAAGACAAACATCATATATCTTCTCATTAAACCTATAATAAATTTTCTCTCTCAAGAGAGTACAACATGCATAAAGGATCAAGTATGAATACAATTACTTTTTCATGGAAAAGATACAACATCTATCAAGATATATATACACAAGTCATGTACATGAATATGTGTGATAAACAAAAATGAGAGAGAGAGAGAGAGAGAGAGAGTGATCAAATTCCAACCAGTACCCAAATTTTTACGCCGGTCCCCAATGGTGGTGGCAACGCCTCCCTACCATGTGGCTCAAAAGAGTCCACCCCACCGTGCTCGAAGATAGTCACAAGACCCAAGCAAAAACAACAAGACGGGGTAACATAAGGCCAACACTCACATCAAACATGGAGTAGACACATCATACAATGCATAAAACAATTATTACAACATGGATAGGTTCATACCATACATGTCAGGTACTACTCAAGACGACTAAGGTGCAATATACCAAATTACAGACCGGATAAGAAGACTCAACCATGCCCAAAATCGACACCTCATAGACGGATAACTTAACGCCCTACAGGTGGATAGGCCTTCTCGAGTGCATCTTTAGCATTTTCAAGTGCTCAAGTCCATGCACGAGGAGTCATAAGATTATAAACAATTTATACCATTGTTTGATTCAATCATCACATTCATGCAATAACCAAGCTACTACTATCCTTTGCAGCCACTTACGGGCCACACTAATGACCTCGACTTAAGCCCATCTCGTTTAACCAAACGAGGGATCCAAATAAAAGAGAATAAAAGGGAAAGCCATAATTTTCTGTCCAAGAAACCATTTTAGACAGCCAAGATAAAATTGTTGTAAGAAGACTAATTTAACAGCAAAAAAACATATCATGAAGAAAAGGCATCAAAATTACATATAAATTCAAAGTGCCCGGATCAAATTTTTGACTTAGACCCAGTTCATATTTTACTGTTTTAAATTGAAAACCACCTTCAAATTTTGATTTTGGAATCGAAAACGAGGTGTTGTTTTCAAAAATGTCATTTTGAAAAATTGGGCAAGAAAAACATACAAAATCAAAAGTGCCCGGAATTCGAATCGGACAAATACCTAGATGAGGTATGGGCATTTAAAAATATAATACACTATTATTTTATAAATTTATGGCCAAGAACAGGGTGTTGTTCAAAAACGTCATTTGGCCAAGTTGGACAAAAACTCATTATAAATGAAAGTGTCCGGATTGAAAATTGGACAACAACCCATTTGAGATATGGGTAATTCTACATGAAATCCATTTGTATTTTGAATTTTTAGCAAGTAGATTTTGAGCAACAAATAAAAATGTCTTTCAGCAAATTGGGAAAAACATAAAAAACAAGAGAGTGCTTGAAACTCAAATCTAACACAGACCCATTTTAGATTTGGCCAATTGAAAAGAATTTCATTTTTGTTTTCAAAATTCAAGACAAGATAATGGCTCTATTTTAATATAAAACAATCATTGACCAAGAATAGAGCTAGAAATGCACAAAATTCAGCCATATAGAAAAACTATAGGCAACAAAATTGAATCCAACCCCAACAGCTGAAAATCCCAAAATTATTTAAACACATTCTAACATACATTTCTAAAACAAGGATTCAAGGAAAGCATGGAAGAATACCTCATATCTGCCCAAATGTGAAATGAAGAAATGTTTTGTTAGCAAGGCATGACAGGATTCCAAAATGGAGCAGCAAGAAGAAGATGGTCCACTGAATTCAACAATCCAACACCCACCAATTTCTTCATAGAAAATTTTCATGTTTCTTCTCCAACTCAGCTGCCCAAATTGTGGGGGTTTTCTCCTCCATGCAAAATCAGCAAATATGCTTCTCTCCCAAAAGATCCTTCTCTCCCAAAAAGGTTCAAAATAAAGTATATATATATCAAAGACCAAGCTGCCTTATTTTATTGATTCCATATTTTATATTTCCTTTTCAACTAACTCCACAACACAATAAAATGAAATAAATCATTTTATTGAACAAACTATTAATGCTCTCCAAAGAAATTCATCAAAATCTCTATAATACAACATTCTCCATTTCCACGTAAAATTAACAATAATAATAATAATTTAAATCCAACATTGAAATACAAAAACTCCCCAAAAATGATCAAATAAGATTATAAAAGCTCATAAAAGGATTAATAAAATCATTTAAAATTCCAAAATGAAATGTATCATTATCTTGAATGATCAATAAAATCAATTAAAAAGACATATTTAAAATCTCAAGGATATAACACTCCAAATCAATAAAACACCATAACACTGACAATGAAAATATGGTCACATAATAGATTCACGAAAACGATAACAAAATACCTCAACAAGGCACACTGGTAAACCACATATGACCGAAGGGTGCTCCGGACATTACCGTTAGGTAACCGGATGGTAAGACAACATGAAAACATTGCACTAATGAGGTCCAGTGGGCTAGGGTAGGGGACATTTTGGCCTATATGACTACCTCCAGTTACCACCATCGAGGAATAAGAGTACGCTCAGGCCTGTGAATCTAGGCAGAGTTGATACTTAGTACCTGCATCACTCCAATTACACATCAAAGTACATGTGCATATAACATATATCATCTAGCTAAAATAGCATCAATCATCAGGAAGATGGTCATGATATCGTAAGCCTCTCAAGTACGAGTGTTACGACATCATCCCTTCTAGTACATAATCATACAAAAGCAATGATAACATTATATAAGCATATAATCCAACATAATAACTAATCATGATAATCATCAATGTCAAGTCTCAATATGATAACATATAGAATGCTAGATCAAAATTAAAATACCATCTTACCTAGGCTAAGGTTGGAGAGGTGTTACATTTATACTCTTGTTTTGAGATGTATTAAGTTCAAATTGTATTTTAACAAGCAATTAATACTATAGATCTCAACATGGTGATCAATGAGATGTATTCTACAATAATTAGGCAAACGAATGTAATTTATGTGGATTCAAAATCATATATTTGATTTATTCTCTCTGGATTTTAATATTATATTTTATCATGTTTTTAGTTTCAAAGTTTTGAGTATGTGAAAAACTTGCTTCATTTGTGCAACTAGCATTATCTCAACCTCCATCATCATTTAGATATGGACCAATAGATCTATAATAATTAGTATCAATAATATTTTTATCAAATTTACTCTCAACAATGGTATACGATGTATCACATTATTACTCTTTTGTTTCTCATATGTGTGAACATCAAGATATATGTTATCCTAATCATCCAAGTTAGTATGAAACAAGAAATCATTACTATCCAAAGTCTCATGACACTTTATCTCCTTTTCATTTTTCATCAAACTAAAACAAATCTAGGTTTTTCAATTGTTGGTTTAGTGGTATATGATTTATCAAATTTTACTCTTTTGAATCTCTTATTGTGAACATAAAGATATATGTTATGTAAGACCCCTCCATTTTTTTATCTTTTGATCAAACAGTGTTCTGTTTGGTTATGTCTTATTTTATGTTTGTACTTAGACTTAGAACTCAATTGCTATTTGTTCGCTATCTGTAAAGTGATGTGAATGTGATATTTTGATGTGATGGTATTTGATCCTAATGTTATCATTGTGACATGCTTCGGATTAGCATTGTGAAAATTTGAATTAATAATATTTTATGTTTTGATTATATTAATGATGTTAGATTCGTCAGTCAGTGATACTATATTGGTGAAGGGGATGGGATTGCACCACTCGCTTGCGAGCATCTTGCGATTCTATGACTTCCTCTTCATGGTGTGTCTTATTTATGACATATTTATGCATGTGGATATACCTTTTGTTCGCAGGTTAACAGGTACAAGACATCGACTCCACTTGGCTTCACAGGTTCGAGTGTGTCCATTGCCCAACAGTATTCAATTGGGAGATAGTAGCTAGGTTTCCATGCCAAGTCATCACCCTAGACATAGCGTGTCGTCAGGTGTTATTCGGGTTAAGTTGCCTTAATGTTGTCATCTGGCTTTGATTTCAGTTGAAAATTGCAAGTTAGAAAAATGTTAAAATATATATATGCTTTTGTAGTTAAATTTTTATTTAAGCAAATCTGGTTCAATGTTAGAAATGTTATTTAATTTATAAATTAATTTAATTTAATTAATAAAATAATTTAATCTTGGATTAAATTAATTTTATTGATTAATTAAATTGATGATGTTTAAATCAGATAAGTATTTCATTGTGAAATTATGGATTTAATGTTTGAAATTGAAAGGATTGAATTGGAAATTTTGGAAAAGGTTTTAAATTTATTTTTTTGAAATTAGAAAAATGCAAATTGAAAATTGGGATATTTTCTGTTTTGTTTCTGGAAATTTATTATAGTGGTTGAATGAGATATTTTTGAGATATTTTGATTATTATGAAATTTTCATGAGTTTTTCAAGAAGTTATGAAAAAATAGAAAAATAGGGAAGAAAAGAGGATTTTGTTGTTTGTGGGTTTTGGTTTGGGATTGTGGAAAAGCTTGGAGAATTGCTGGGAAGGAGTTGGAATCTCTGAGAGAATCCTTGCACCATTGGCAGCCTCTCAAACTTCTGAACCAGGTTTTCTTTTATTAAATTAGTTTCATTTTGGAAAAAGGATGCACAATTTTATAGGCTGATTGCAAAACCATGTTTTGAAAAGTAGGAAAAAAAATTGTGATGAAAGAAACCCATGTTAGATTTTGTTTCAAAATCCTGAAATCTTTGTTGGCAAATGTTTTCCCTTCAAAAATAAATGGTGTATCTACTGTATTTGATCTTTTTGAAAATTAATTGGCCTATAGGTTAGATAATTTTGTTAACCTAGATAAATATATATATATGAACTTATATATATATATTTATATTTATATATTTGTGGTTTGGAAGAAATAAAATAAAAATAAAAATAAATTAAAACCTAGTTAAAATCTGGGCAAATTGAAAAATCCACAGTCGTGGGTATAAAAAAAAAAAAAAAATTAAACGAAAAGTTGTGGGGTTGCTAGGGGCTCAACCCACAGCCGCCCCCATGGGACGCGTTGTGGGGAGCCGCGCCCAGCGTGCCCCCACTCAGCCACCCACACTGGGTGGGACAGTTGTGTTAAACACAGTCGCTGCCACCACTATGGTGGGTTCGGTTGTGGTTAACACAGTCGTGCCCACCACTGTGGTGGGTCGGTTGTGGTTAACACAGCCGGCCGCCCAGTGAAAACCGTCGCCCCACAAAGAAACCTCTTCCCTCAGTAAAAAAAAATGCGTGGCAAGGAACACCCAGTCCTAACCTTCATGCGCGCGTAGCCCGAGATAAGCACGAGGCCCGAGAGAGAAACGTGTGGGTTCTAATAAGTTTTACTTTTTATTTAAAATAAAATAAAATATATATTTTAATATTTTATTATTATAGTTTTATGATATTAAAATATTAATATATATAGGTTATTAAAATATATATTAATATTTAATATTATATTATATAATATAAAATATTAACATATATATATTATATATACATAAGTATATGTATACATCATATGAGGATATATACATTATGTATATATTTATATTATATATATATAGTTGAATTATTAAAATATTGATTAAACAATGGCATGTTTTAAATATATTGGAGAATTTTTAGATTAATGTACAATAGTCAATTGATGAAATTTATTTTAGAATAATGTATTTAAAAGGGCAATTATTTGATTTATTTTGGAAATAATATAATTGAAAAGGCAAATGTTGAATTTAAAAGAAATATGTTTAATAGCAAGATTAAATGATTTTAAAACGATTTATTTTGCAAGGAGAAATAGTTATTTTAAATTGACATGTTTTGAATTGATGAAGTAAATGTTATTTTATTATTATTTAAGAGCAATTAAGGAATTAATATCTGGTTAAATTTTATTCTTTGATGGAAAGAGACGTAACTTAAATTAGTCTTTTAATGCAATAATTTACTGAAGGTTATTAAGGAAAATGGATTTAATATATCCAAAATTAGTTTATTTCCTCGCATATGCTTTATGTGATTATTTCCTCTATGTTCATGCTTGGGGAAATGGACTACGTGTCTTAAATATGTAAGTCTTCCAAAGGACCCTAGAGGTTGGGGGTTGTCATTTTGTGATGTCGACCGTTGGTTAACTCTATGGGTAGTGCATCAAGTTATGTCATTGTTATTACCCAGTTTCTACGAACGAGGATGTTTTGTGCCTTCTGGGAAAGGAGTGGATTATGTGAATTGTTCCTCCTTGTAAGGAGTGGTTTTGTTATTGTTGTTACCTCCAATGTCTGGAGAGGGTTTTGACTTATGTCGCCTCCTAAGAAAGGAGTGGTCGTGATATCTTGTGTGTTGCACTTTGTACCCTTGGTGTTTGGATGGTGTGAGTGTTGTCAAGTAGAAGAGTGGCTTCCGTTTGGGGCCAGAGCCCAGAAGAGGTAAGATTGGGTAACCTTTGGAAGTGGTTTAAACAAGTGTTAACTAAAAAAATCCTTAGAAGATTAGGACTAACTTCTCACTAATCAAGATAATTATGCCTCACTCATAGACCCAAGTTCTTGGTTAGGCTTGGGATGGGTGGGAAGGCCTGGAATGGCAAGGTCATCTATCTTGTCTTTACGAAAGGTATTTGATCCCGCATTAGTAAGTATGAGGGCCGAGGATCGGTAGAGGCCACCAGGATAACCCATTATGGGGGCCGGAGCCTATGAAGATCCACAGTGGGTAACTCATGATGAACTGTGTAATGACACTCTGTCTAGGACAACAGTTGGTACTTGTTTATTGTGGGTATGGTTTCCGTAACATACTTGATGTGACCATAGTTGGTATTTGAATTCTGTGTGTATGGATCTCGTAACATACTTGACCTGTTTTATACCTGGAAGCAAGGTGACCATGTTAGAGTTGTACTTATGTGGTACTAGAGTTGTACTTATGTGGTACTAGAGTTGTACTTGAGTTGTACTTGTGATGTACTTGTGTTGTACTTGTGTGGTACATGTGATTGGTTGTTTCAGTTTGGTTCAGTTTTGTGTTAGCTTGTGTTTAGAGGTAGATGGTCTTGGATAGGATTCCTTGTTACTATCTCCTAGCACGGGGGGTGGGCCTTTGGGTTCCACTTTGTTGGGTGGTGTGCACCTTAATTCGTTGGGTTCTTCCTTCATGTTCGTGTGGACGAGATTTCCAGTTGGAGAGCTTGTGGGATTCAATTTCAGTTCATGCTTTATTTCATTTCAATTGAATCTTATAATTTATTACCCCTCTTTGTAATCGAGGTGGAAAGTTGTAATATGTAATCATGCTACCAGATTTACCTCATTCAGGGAATGAGTGATGTAATCTCCTTATTAAGTTATTGATATTGATATCATATGGTATTCTTTTTTGTGATGATGTAGTTTATCTTGTATGGAATGTATGCGCTCTTATTTCTTAAGTGGATAAATGTTATGGATTCATTTATGTTGTTGTGGGTTAATAAGTAATCTCAATCTCGTAACCTTAGGGGATGTTTGCAATGGGTAGTGAACTTGCATGTTAATTGTACTTAAACAAAAAAAAATTAGTCCGTTTAAGTAGTTAATTGCAACTTCCTCTAGGGTTGCATGGTGGGGCGTTACATGTTATCCTAATCAACCAAGTTAGTATGAAACAAGAAATGTGAAAGTAAATATGCATCCACCCAAGATAATTTTTGCATAACCCAAATAGAGAAATCTATGCAAACAAGTATTCAAAATTCATAGGCAAAAAAATAGAAAACATACCATCAAAGATGACACACGATATATCCTAAGAAAACCCTCAAAAAAGAAAAAATTGGACTCCAAAAGCATCCATCACTCATGTATTATTCAACAATAAACATTACAATACATCTTCAGAGTCCTCCATGAACACCTTTGAAACATCAAGCCCTCTATAGACACTCCATGTGAACAGCCATGTAACCACACATCCCATGTCATGCTTCAACCTTCACAAATGCTAACAAGAGATACTCTCAACCATCTAACCTTAAACAGTTACCCATTTTTTTTCTTTTATAGAAACAAGCTCACACAAAACCAAGTGGTATTACATAAAACCATGTGACTAATATTTTACCATGAGCTTACAAAACCATTAACCCCCACATTTCATTCTTGGTACGAAATTTTTCCATTAAATATTTTTCTCATGTGCAACTCCACATTAAATATGTAATTCAATGTTACATACAACACCTAAAGTGATCCCAAGAATGCTAGACCCATGTGATGTGCACATCCCTAGATTCCCTAGGTGCACCACGTAATAATAAATATTATATTATAACATTATACAAAGTGGACAACACACTTTTTCCTAACAAAATGATAACTACCCAAAGTCTCATAACACTTTATCTCTTTTTCATCTTCATCAAACTACAATAAATATAGGTTTTTCAATTGCTGGTTATCATAGAAAATAGACAAAAAAATTCCCAAGACAACTAACATTCTTACCAATAGATCAACTATCTCCTTATTATATAATTAATATATTAGTTTTAGATGTAATTGAGGTGTCCTAATTTGTAAAACTTTACAAATACAATACATATCATTCCCTTACTTCTCCAATACTTAATTCTAAAAGTGCATCAAACCTGCACATTGTTGGGTACCACATAAGGCATTAAAATTTTAACAATATTTATCTTGACAATTGAAATAATCTAGATCAATCCCCTACCCATTACGTAAATCACAAATTTAATGATTTTGTGTTTGAGATAGATTTACTAAGTGATTGGGATTCATGCAGCATAAATGTGTCTTCCCAATCATTAAAATCCTTCTTCAATTGAAAAGATGATAATTTGAATGTACTCATTTATTTCACTTGTTTATTGTTATTCATTTTTTAAATTTGCATCTTGTTTGTCAAGTACTAGGATATTTTTTGTGTATCAACTAGCATGAACTTGGTTTTTACCTATTGAGTTTCATTACACATTGTTTTCCTTAATTCATACAAGTAATAATCACCCTTGCAAAATGAGCTCATTTATATAATTTTAATAGTTGATCATTTAATCCCTAATCTAGAGATTTTTTCTACGTAGAGAAATATCATTTTATTTATATAAATAAAAATCAGCATATTCATCATTATAACTAATCAAATGACATGTGTCCTTAGAATCAAATAGAAAATAAGATTCATGTGTTTATTTTTCAAATTGTAATTGTGAATTATCAAATCATTCACCAATTTTTTTAATTTGTTGAGTATCATTTTCTATAATAAAAAAATAACAAAAAGTGGGACTTTCATTTATAGCACCAATTCATGTGTTTTTCATTTCTAACGATTATTCAAATCTAGGATATCATGAGCTTGCTTTATTCTAGATTATATTTTTCTAAATTTGAAATTTACAAATGTGAATTCATTAACTTATCATATTTAATGGGTTGATAAATACTCAAATTTTATAAATCATTTTTTTCAATATTTTTAAATGATTTTTTAACACTAAATTTAAGAACAATGAGTTATTCATGATAAATCAATCTCTTCAAAACAAAATTTAATATGATGAGAAATGTAGAATATTTTATCTCCTCATATTATATATATCATGTATTTTGTATTCACAAAATAAATCCAAATTAGATAAAACAACCAAAATATCATATTTTATCTAGTTTAAAATTTTAGATCAAACAAAAATCACGTACAAAACAAAAATCATTGTTCTTTTAATTTTCTATAATACAACTTTGTAAATTTCCTAATTTTTTATTGAGTCTTATATTTTATAAATCATTTTTATTTTAAATTATGAACCATATAGACATTTTTATATTCTCATGTTTCCTTTTAAATTTATCCTCAACTTCCCTATGTTTAGTTTTCTCTTATTTGGATTCACTCATTTTATCTTGATGTGATGGAATTATTACCTCATCATATAAATGATCGCCATTAGAGGAATAAGTACATGTATTTTCATTAACAATAGGTGAAACCCATAAAGCCCATAGATGTGTCCCTTATCATACTGCTTGAATCTAATTTTGATATTTTTTAGCTTCACTATCTTCTTTATATATAATGTTTAGTGATTATATTATATAGCTTAGTTGTATACTTATTATGGTTATTAATTTCTACATATATGAAATCATGTTATTCTTTCATATTATTAATTGATATTTTTTATTAGATTGTATTACATTAGTTGTTTTATGTCATGTTTAAGGTATTCTTGTGTTGTGTAGATACATCTAATATTTTAAATAAGTGTGTTTTCATAGGTTCTTCTAACTATTATTAATTACAAATTCGCATCTTGGATATAGATATATTGTGCTTGAACTGCTTATCTCACTTGATTTAATTTGAAAGATTATTCTTGTTTAATCCTATGATACCTTGTATAGACATCTAAAAGTGTAATGCATTCTTCTAAATTCATCATTTCTTGTCATCATCACTAATCACCCCTTCATCGGTATTAATTTAAGCTAACACTTTTCCTTCTTTAATTAAATATTTTTTAATTATTTAATTAATTATTCATTTCCCTTCAACCACTTTAATTAAATAATTTTCAATTATTTAATTATTTTCTAATTCTCCTTATTCACTTTAATTAAATGATTTTTGAATTATATAATTAATTTCTAATTAGTTTTCCATCCCCATAATTAAATAATTTTTAATTATTTAATTAAATCATGCATTCTTCTCATCCACATAACTAAATAATATTAACTATTTAATTAGCTATTTATTACTCCAAAATTAGATAAACTATTTAATTTATTTAATTTGACTTTGCACATTCCTCTAAAAAATAAATAAAATTATTTTGTTATTTATTTCCTAATTATATCACTCTATTTTTATTTCTCTAACTCTAAATTTAGCAACCATCTCTAAATTTAGTAAACTAAAAAAGAAAACTTGGTTCACTCTCACTCACTCCACTTCATCCACTCATGCAACCAGCTATCTGATCCATGCAATCACTTAACTTCTCATCACAACCCTTCACCCTAACACATGGTGCATGCACATCATCATGATCTCTCAATAATTCTCATGCATCGATCTCACAACACATCCTACACCATTGCTTTGATATCCTTGAAAGCTATAAAACACCCATCATTCAACCATTAAGCTTCTCTACAAATCTTGATCTTCTCCTTGAACTTGCAGCTAAACAATGCACGATTTTACATTGCTTTTGCTAACAAGGTTATGCTTAGTATTTAAGAAATTTGTATACTATCCAAATAGCATAATTTTACATCTTGCAATGGAGTAAGG
Organism: Sequoiadendron giganteum; assembly: GCA_007115665.2. Classification (NCBI taxonomy): domain Eukaryota; kingdom Viridiplantae; phylum Streptophyta; class Pinopsida; order Cupressales; family Cupressaceae; genus Sequoiadendron; species Sequoiadendron giganteum. The sequence continues at coordinate 326,978,141 of CM021109.1, read as the reverse complement.
CCAGGTATTTTTGATGGAGGTAAAGTAGTTAGATTAGTTTTATTTACATTGTTTTCTTTCATGTTTTGATTGTACACATGCTTCATTGAGATTAGGTATATTTAATATTGAATTGTTTTTTATTATTGTTATCATTTCCTATTATTTGAATTCACTTATCAAAATATATTACCTATTCACACCTTGGTTCAAATCAATATCACTTATTGATCCTATGTCATGAATAAACCCATAAAGTGTGTGGTGGTCTTGCACATGAGTTAATTTATATCTTCTTCAACTTGCATTTCATTGGTTTTTGAACTTTTGTTAAATTATTTGTGGAATATTCACTACAACTAATTTGGAAGATTATATTGGTTTATGCCTTGGTGAAAAAGGTTGTGTACATTTTAATATTAACTATTGAAAGGAAATTAAGAAATTTTACACAGGTTCATGGAAATAGTAGGCATTAGTGCAGAGGATGAAATTTTCTACCCTCAAGACAACGAGGTCTCGAGGAGAAAATAGCCCTCAACTACCTCAAAAGACACTACTTAGGTGACAAGATAAAATGATGTTTATGTTTTATACAGAAATAAAAAGTGAGACTACTAGAACTTGAAAGAGCAGGTTACAAAGGTCTTCTAGAAACACTGGTGAGCTCTCAACCAATGATTATAATGCAACATTCGGACATCCCCATGGCATGTTGGCATCTCATATGGATCAAAAATCAAGAATATCCCAAAATAACTAAGTGACTACGATAAATTTTGATTACTACAAACTCTTGAAATATAGGAAAATAACAAAAAAAATAGGACTAGAGTAAATAAGCTAAATGAAATGTGAATAATAAAATGAGGGAAGAGATGAAATACTCACAAGAAACCAAGAGATGAAGTCTCGAGAAAAGGAATATCTCCAATACCTACATGCATTAAGATTGAGGAAAATTTTGGGGTTGTTTAGAGGCTTGCCTCAATCAAACCCCCATTTTGGTGTTTCCACCTCCACGGATATCCAAATAGACATATAGATCAAAAGATAAATAGACAAGATGATAAATGCATAGACAAGGGATGTGATAAATCCCAATATGCTCAAAGACATGTAAGACAAATAGATATTAACAACAAGGCTTGAGGAAGCCAAAGAGGAGATTTGTCAGAGCCGAGAGTGTTGTAAAGAGAACCAAGATAATATCCAAGAGAAAACCCAAAGAGATCCAAGAGAGAAAGTGTGGAGTGAAAAGATAGCTTTAAAAGTGAGAACAGGGGGGGAAAGGAGGTTGTTAAGCCATTGCAAATTGTCTTGAGCCATTTGTATTGACCTGGGTAGGTGACAAGTGGAAAAATGATTATAAATGAACTTTGAATGATAAAATGTCACGGGACACTAGTGTGGCATGCACAGGTCCACATGAGGTGATAGTGTCCAAAAAAATCATGCTAAAAAACAACGGGAGATGACAAAATCACATGGTTAATGTAAAATTGATGCACGAAGGTAGTTGTTAACAAGTACCCTGAGTATCCTAAGAGAGAAAAAGGTTGATGAAAGGGATAAGATGAGCCTACAGAAATACTAAGGTATTGGATACTAAAATGGATACAAAAGTGTAGGTGAAATTTTGAGGGTATGCAATTTATGACTCTACATTTTTTTGCTACTTTAGTGGGCTTATGAATCTACATGAATATGCATAGTAAAGTAAAGCTATTATAAATAAATAACATTGTGATACCAAAAGTATACTTTAGGGGAATCAGATAACTCTTCAAACCAAGGAAGCATGCCCCTAGAGTGAAGACCTACAAAAAATGTATTAGACAAGAAAGGTCTGCATATGACAAGGTTAGAAAATTAAAAGATACCAAATTACAGGGTTATAACATGATTAATATATAGATATTTAAAAATAAAAACATGAATAACTCATACAAAAAGGTACATAACAAACAAAATAAAAAATTTGAGTGAGCAAAGTGAAAGATACCTCAATGTGGGAGGTTGTCTCAGTACTATGTGTCATTCCCAAAAAATAAGAAATAACAAAGACATATTTGCAAACAGAGAGAAGAATGTAAGGATTGATATATTCAAGGAAAGAACACATCCAAAACATAGGGAAGCAACCAATTTTGACAAGACTACATGACTTGGGCACTAGATTATCATGTCACTAGGGGTCATACAGATGATAATGATTAAAAATATATATCACAGTCTAGCAAGTTATGTTATGCTAGGCGATCATAGATTAGTAGAACCAACCCCACTATGGAGTAAATCCACTACCAAATAAGACGTTTGGTAGAACCAACCCCACTATGGAGGAAAGCCACTACTTGACATGTGATAGGAACCAATATCACTTTGGAGGAAAACCCTATTGACAATGAGATTTTGATATGTGTTGCAGAGGGAGCAGATAGACAATTTCCATAACAAATGAAAAATTGTCATAGCAAGCAAAAAAAAAGATAGTCGCCACAATAGGTGAAAAATAGATAAGGTGCATGTCAGAATGCACAAGAGAGCAGAATATATATTTGTGTAAGGGGGAAATTTGTAAGTATAAACAAGATCAAAAAAATCAATAGAAACTAATCTAATCTAGAATGGTGATCAAGATCTATGCCCATTACTCATGAAATGAAATCATAAAGCTAATGAATTCAAGAATGTCATTGAAGGAAAACAATAAAAATGAACTCAAAAAAATACAATCTTACCATCTCATGTCGAAGTGTATCTGTATTGACATATGTTGGATTGTTCCATTCAATATGAAGCCTCCATTGTGTGTGTGATAACTTTTGAAGAGTGTGTGTGTGTTTGATCGAAGATGTTCGTTGAAGCTTTGTCAATATCAGTTATGATCTTGGCATTACTTCGTTGCATAAACTATACTGATGAACTTTGGTCTTTTTTTGTGAAGGAAGAGGTTTGTTAAATAGAAATTGTGATTTGAAATATATGATCAGGATTATGTAGTAGAATATATTGATTGACGATCGAAAGATGTTGAGAAGAAATAGATAGGAATAATCAGTGCAAATTGATTATGTAATTAGTGTGATTGAAGAAATCATTTTGAGTGTTTAGTGGATTGATGAAATCAATTTGAACCTTCAGTGGGTTTGAAGAATAGATTGATCTATTAGAAAATATATTGAGCAATTGGTGGTTCATAATTTGCTCAATCATGAAAGTGGGTGAGGATAATTAATTAATTGATTTAATTAATTAATATTTTTTGTAGTTGAATGTGCAAATAAAGTTTGACTTTTGTAAACAAAGTTGTATTTGTTTGATTTGATTTTTAATGATGTTTTGAATAGCTTATTCAATTATTCAAATTTGGGGGAAAGTGTCATAATTAAATTATTATGATTTAATAATTCAATTAACTTAGGGGAATAAAGTGAATTAGCGACATAATTAAATAATAGGCATTATTTAAGTAATCAGGAAGAATAAAGTTAGATTAGGACTATATTAAATAAATGAATTTTATTTATTTTTTCCAAAATTGATGAAAAAGTGAATTAATTAAATAATATCGTATTATTCAATTAATAGAAAAAATTAGGGTTTTTGATGCTTTTGATGTGAAATGAAATGATGTTCGATGATAATGATGTCGATGTTGTGAAAATTTCATTTAATGTGTGCGATAAGTGTTAAGTTAGTTTTACATTTCTACATGTTGCCCCTCTTTGAGATAAAGTATTGGTTTCTTTGTTTCAAATATTCTAATGTTAAGATCAAGTTTTGAAAAAAATTATATGCCCCACTATGCCCCGACATTCAATGGAATGATGGTAGGATTTTGGGCTGCCCCCTCAAGAGGTTGGCCAAAAAATCTAATTTGGAGGTTAGGCTCACAACACTATTCTATTTTAGTTTAGATGTGTAGAGAGAAAAAAATTAAGTCGGTAGGCCTTTCATTGCTCATTTAAATGTTCTTGAGAGCTCCTAATTTTATCCTAGGAAGGTTTCCTAAGTTAGAATTGGGGTTTTTTGGGGATTAAAATAAGTAATTAGAGTTCTAATTACCTCATTTGCACTTTGATCCTATTGAGATTTCTTATCTCTGGTTTTCTCGTTTTGTCAATTGTCGAGGAGCTATGTCGAGGATTTGGGGAGCCCCACATCATTTAGATGTGGTTCAAGAGTTTGGAAGACCTGTAGCCATTAGTGCCTTGGTATGTACCCTTTCGATTTTCTCTTTCGTCTTTCCATTCTTTCGTAATTATTGCATAAATTCCAACTAGTCAAGTGAGCGAGATTTAGGAATCTCGACCCTTTGCATCATTTTTAGCACTTTTGCCTTTGTGACATGGTCTCTTTTGCTATATTCCTGTGCACTTGCTCCCATTCTACACTTTTGACCTAATTTCTTGCTTTTTCTCGTGCATATGCTTAACTTTTACGCTTTTATGTTTTTTCTTTCATTTTGTGCACTTTTGAGATAAAATTACACTTTTGATATACTTTTACACTTTTGATTTCTTTACTCTCGCAAATTTCCATCGATTCTACCTAAAAATTCCTCATATTTTCCTATTTTCATCGCTTTTGTTCAAAACTTTCTAGATTTTGACACAAATTTTTTGCTTTTGACTTTTTGTAACCTTAAGTCAGCGTGTTCATCAGTTTAGGTCTATTTTGCATTTTCAGAGAAAATCCTTAACATCATGGGTTGAAATGTTTCAGGTGGTTCTTAATCCACTCAAGTCTAGGGAGCGATGACCATAGGATCTGTTTGATTTGATCATGGATTTCGATGTTTTAGAGTGAGATTTTATAGATTTTGTCGGGTTATAGCACATTTGTTACATGCCCACCATCAAATGTCATAGCGCAATGATGAATACACTCATGGAGAGGTGGCACTCAAAGACCTCTTCATTCCATTTACCTATTGGGGAGGCCACCATCACTCTTGATGATGTGTGGAGGATCCTCCACATACCCATTCATGGAGAGCTCATTACATACTCTGTTCGACAGGGCACCCGTGCTATGTATTGTGTTCTTGGTGTGGGATGTATGGAGGTTCAACAGTTAGCAATTGTTTTATCAGATTTTGTTGGTAGTGTGGATCCCATTTCTCTTGTTCTTTGTGGTTTGGTTTTGGGGCTTGTTGTTCCTGATAGGAGAGGTCATCAGTTTCTTGTGGGATGGGGTATATGCATCGATTAAATGTTCGAGCATGGTACAAAATACATATGGGGTCCATGTCTCCTTGCCCACCCATACAAATATATGCATGAGGTTGCATATCATGGTGGGAAATCTATTTCCATTGGTATTTCTCTTCTCCATGTATGGGCCTAGGAGCATATCTCAATGACTCGATCGGATTGTATACTGGATCATACTATTGAGGATCCCTATTCGTATTGTTATGAAGATTTTTTGCATTATACATTTCTTGGTCAACTTTCTTATTGGCGTTGTGTATTCAATGATATGTCAGGTATCGTATGGAGACCATATATGGACTGTGAGGTGTGGCCTGATGATTAGGAGCATTTGGTATACTACAGGTAGACTAGATGGTTGATCGGTCACATCCACTCTCTTTTGGAGAGATATCTTCTTGACAAGGTTTGTAAGCAGTTTGGAGAGAAACAAGGTCACTTTCTAGATACCTATGAGGCTCGATATGGTCAGACCACCAAAGAGGTTCATGTTTATGGTTTGCAAACTAATCGAGATGTTGTTGTTGTTACATTTAGAGCTCTTTCCATAATCGGATGGAGTTGGCCAGTGGGCTTAGCCGATCTGGGTACTACTCTCTATTATAATCAATGGTGGGAATGACACCTTCCTTTGAGATTCACAGATCCTAGTGGTGATCCTGTAATGGGTAGAGCAGGCATCACAGATTTCCTAGGAGAGAGATAGTGCATTGATATTTTAGGAAAGAATCTTGGTAGGGCTTGATAGGATGGTGCCCAGGGTAGACAGGGTGATCAGATGCATCAAGATCAGGGACAAGTTTCAGCTCCCCTCTACCACTTGGGAATACAGGTGCATAGTTAGTTGCAAATATAGGGTGGCAACAAGTTGTAGAGGCATAGATTGTTGCATTGATAGTGGAGAGAGACACTGCTCGACAAGAGAGAGATGGTTTTAGAGTGGAGTGTGACATTGAGATTGGGCATCATCTCGTTGTCAAGACATAGTTGTAGGTTGATACTACTGATAGGGATAGTCTGAGGATAGAGTGTGATATTCTTCGTGTTGAGCAAGATCAATTGCTACATAGGACTACATATTACCAAACTCTATATGATGCCTTTTTGCCTCAAGCACAGTGGTGATAGTAGTTTGGAGAGCCGAGTACTGCTACTTGTGTTGCATCAAGTGATCAGTCCATCAGACAGCCTGATCCTTAGAGTCTTCTTCCCCTTACCAGGGAGAAATATTTTGTATTTGATCTTTAAGATGTTTACTATTCAAAGACATATTGCAAACATGATTTTGTATATATACTCATCGGCCTAATTGAGACCTCATAAATATGTATGTTTTTGTATTATCCTATCACACATGTTTCATTGATGATGATATACGATGACATTCTCCTTTTTCATGATGATATATATGAGATATACATGCTTCAATTTGGCTCATTAGATGTTTATGTGATTATTATGGATGATGATGTATGATTATGTATGTTTATACATGTTTTTTGTTTACTTTTCTTATGTATACAAATGTGGATGGATGTATAGATCAGATTTTATATCATATGATGTTTTACTATGTATGTGATGAATGGTGATATATAATGGATGTATGTCTTATACATGATACATGATGTTTTCATTGCTTTATTATCATGATGATATGTATTGACGACACTGTGGATGCAGGATGGATGTGGTACTAATGATATTGTGATGTAGGATGGATGTTAGTTTAAAAGAAATTTTTGATGATGGATAGAAATTTGATGTTGCTAGTACTTAATGAGTTTCTCTCACTTTTCTTGGAGACTTTGTATTTTAAACAATACTATTTGATGTAGCAAACAAATATGATGCACTAGGGTATTAATGACCAAGGTGACTTTGTATATGTTGTGTGAACTGTGACTCAACATACAAAAACTTTGTTTAAAATATATAGGTGGGTTGTGTTAAAAAATTTTGGGTCAGTTATACAAGGAGGTATGAAATTAACATGCAACTGCTACACATTATCATAAAAAAACTTCAATACACTCAATAAAGCAAGTATTCACCTTGGTAGTATCACAAAAATATCTTACAAACAGCAAATCGAAATGACACTCAATTTCCCCCATTCATTCATCTCTAAATCCTCATGGACATCCTCGAGAGACCCTAGGGAAGGGTCAATAAAATAAATCAAAAAAGATAAGACTATAAAAGATAAAACAATGTTGTATTATCACTTGCCATATTTGTTTGGGGTGGGGCTATTATCCAGTGTTGATCATGTCTATCATAGGAATGGATCCGTTAAGGAATATCTCAGGATGTTGTTGGTGAATTGTCAAAAATATAGGTAGTTAATAATTTGGCTTTGTTTTTGTCTATTTGTTAATCAAAGCTTTGTGATTGTTTTCTTGAAAGTTCTAGCTTTTGATGTTTTCTTTGGTTGTTTGTTTGTTTTGTCAAAGGGTGAGTATGATGATTTTTTTATTATGGATGAAAATTTTATTACGGATTGTGATGATGGATTAGGACTTTGTTTGATTTTTCAGAGTTTTATGATGCTTTTTTTGTTGTTTTTAGGGGAATAGCCTAGGGCCTTGGGGGCTCATCAAAGATAAGCCTTGCCTACATTGTGCACAAAGAGGCTTGTAGTTCGCTTAGTTTGATAAGAACATGTTTTTTATCTTTTTTGTTTTGTGAATGTTTTTGGATTTTGTATTTTTTTCTAAGTTGGAAGAAAGCATGATAGAAACCTAAGGGCAATGACCTAGGGCCTCGAGGATTGATCAAAGATAAGATTTACCTATGTTGTACACGCAGAGACCACGTAGTTTGACCAATTGACTCAAAGAATAACATGGTTTGGAATTTAAACAACATTGATAACTTCTTTTGTTTCTAGAGGATATGTTGCAGGAAATCTACTTGAACTAGCCATGAGGTTCAGGCAAATGTTGATATCTTAGATTTGTTGAGTGAAGTAATAATCCAAACTTGTTTTTATTTTTTGTTATTTTCTGGATGTTTTTGAACTTTCATTATTATATAGGTATTTTTTATTTTATTTGTTTGACCATGATGGGACACACAAGAATCTAACCCATCACCAACATCAGGGATTTTCCCCCAGTTCGAGACAAGACTACTTTCCTAAATTAGTAACAAGCCAGGGTTGGACACATGTTTTATTATGGTATGAATGGGTGAATGTTGCGGGTAGTACTGATAGATAACTATGTAACTTTTATTCAAACATAGCACCTGTTTGCCAGGTTTTCACTATGGTACCATTCTAGAAGCACCACAAATTGGTTTTCACTAGAAGAACATTTTATTTCTCTTTACTATTTTCTTGTTTTTTTAAATTTTTTTCTTTTTTATCTTTTTTTTTATTTTTACCCTTTTGTTTGGGGTATTCCAACATGCTTCATGTATAGAAATTCTTGAGGTGGTTGTTATTCAGTGGTTTGGCTAAGGGTTTTCCTTTAGGAGAGGCCAACTAATAAGCTCCAGATCCATAGCTTGTTATGATGATAAATAGGCCTAACCAATTAGGCTCAAATTTCCCTTTTCCATCTTGATTCAGTTGTACCTTCTAATTCTCTTTGAGGATCAGGTCACCAACCTAAACATTCTTGTCTTTGATCTTTTTGGCATAGCTTTGTTTGAGCCAATTCTAATAAACCTAAAAATGGTTTAACACGCTCAAACACATTTCATCTAGGAGTTCCAATTCGTTTAGCCTTGATACCCAATACTCTTCATTTCTAGCCATGCCTTTTAGTGAAATTCGCAATGAGGGTATTTCAACCTCAATAGGTAAGATGACTTTTGATCCATAGACCAATGAAAATGGTGTGGACCCTATAGGTTTTCAGATGTTGGTTCGACAAGCCCATAGAGTTACATCCAATTGCAAGTGCCAATCACAGTTGACTTGATTAATAGTATTATTTAGTATCTTTAGTATGCTTTTGTTAGATGCTTCAACCTGACCATTTCCTTGGGGGTAATAGGGTGTGGAGAATCTATGCTGGATAGAGAATTTGGAAAAAATATCTTGGACATCTTGATTCTTAAATGGGGTTCCATTGTTTGTTATAATTGTTTAGGGAATTCCATACCTACAAATCAGATAATTTATAATGAATTTTGGTATTTGTTTATCGATGATATAGGTCAATGGAATTGATTCTATCCATTTGGTGAAGTACTTAGTTGCAGTAATAATAAACTTATGCCCATTAGAGGAAGCAGAAGAAATATTTCCTACTAGTTCTAATCCCCATTGTGAAGAAGGCCATGGTGTTGTGATGGGTCTCAACTCCTATGTTGGTTCATGAATGAGGTCACTATGTTGTTAGCATTTTCATCACTTTCGAGAATACTGAATATAATCCTCTTCCATGGAGGCCAATAATACCCTGTTCTTAGCAAGTTTTGGACTATGTTAGGTCCACTAGAGTGGGACCCAAAAATACCTTTGTGTACCTCTTGTAAGTCCATTTGTACTTATTTTGTATTAAGACATCGAAGTAGAATACCATCCAAATTTTGATGATATAAAGTATCTCCTAGGATTGTGAATTGGGAGGTCCACAAGTAAAGGTCTTCTTTTGGGTGGGTGTTAAGTCAAGTGGAATGATACCATACCGGATTTAATCAAATGTGTCTTGGTACCATGGGGAATTAGGACCAACAAAAACACATACTAGCTCTGATTCTAGGATATCAAACATTGGTACAAGTAATTGCCCCACCAGGAATTCACTTTGGAATCTTCTTCAGGATGTCAAGAAGCGAGCCTATTATTTCCATGGCATCCGTTGCTTTGTTGTTTATCTAAGGAATTTTTTCAAAATTTATCATGGAAAAATATTCCTTGAAGCTATTCATCATCCTTCTATATAGTGTCATCTTGTCATCTTTTATTTGGTATTCACCATTCACTTGCCTGATCACAAATTGAGAGTTCCTGAAGACTTACAATTCTTTTATTCTCCATTCAATAGCCATCTTGAGCCTCATTATTAAATCTTCATACTCTCAGATATTGTTTGTGCAAGGGAAAGCTATTATGTATGCCTTGGGTATACTATCTCCCTGCGGTGTGAGAAATAGAATACCTATTCCAGAGCCATGCTGAGTGTGGGACCCATCAAAATACTCAAGGTTGCCATGATCCATCATATCATGGTGCACTTTGACTAGTAAACATAGGGGCATATCTTGATTTTTCTGTGTGATCTTGTCCTATGTAGTACCCACCAAGATCCTTGTGGGCTTGTGTTATGTTGGGACATCCTTTGTGTCTATGGTTTTCCAACATTGGCCCTACCAAATCCCCTATGACCTTGGGATGTTGGACTAACCTTTTGTTTGTTGTGTCAATCCTATGCATGTGATACAAGGTCACCTGGATTCCTCATATCCTAGTGCATAATATCTCATGCTATATCAAATTAAGTGTTCATTACATGGTAGCATAATGCTTAACAATTAACTTGCTTGATTTGGTTACTATCCATTCATCTCTCCATCTCACATCCTCTCATCTATCGAAATCCCCCCATCCATTCACCCTAAATCTTTCTAATCCATTCATCCTTCATCACTATCTCTCATCTATTGATCATATCTATTTTCATCCCTCCACTTCCTCCGTCCTCGTCATATCATCATCCCTTAAATCTTCTTAGGATAATATATATTTGTTATTCTAAGCATCTTTTCACCCATCCTCATCATATCATCCTCTCTAATCTTCTTAAAAAAATATATTTTTATTCTAAGCATCTTTTCATCCATCCTCATCATCATATCATCATCTCTTCAATTTTCTTGGGATCATATATATTTTTTATTCTAAGCATCTTTCCCCCCACTATCTTCATTCATTTCAACAATCTCACATCTCAATCCAATCTTAATCCAATCAATCTAGCACAAAGCTTCTAATTGAATCCTTGGTTTTATTCTTAGCCTTGATCCAATCATCATCATCATCATTGGGATGTGTCCTTCCCTATCCTTTTGTGTTGTTTTGGGATATATCCTTCCCTCATCAACAACACTCACATCCTCATCATCATTGGGATGTATCCTTCCTTATCCTTGTGTTGTTCTGGGATGTATCATTCCCTCATAAACAACACTCTCATCCTCATTTTCATTGAGATGTATCATTCCCTATCCTTGTGTTGTTCTGGGAACAACACTCTCATCCTCATCATCATCGGGATGTATCATTCCTTATACTTTTGTGTTGTTTTGGGATGTAGCATTCCCTCATCAACAACACTCTAATCATCATCATTAGGATGTATCCTTCCCTATCCTTTTGTGTTATTTTTGGATGTATCCTTCCCTCATCAAAAACACTCTCATCATCATCATCGGGATGTATCCTTCCTTATCCTTGTGTTGTTTTGGGATGTATCATTCCCTCATCAACACTCTGATTGTCATCATTGGGATGTATCCTTCCCTACCCTTCTTTGTTGTTTTGGGATGTATCCTTCCCTCATCAACAATGCTCTCATCATCATCATCATCAGGATGTATCCTTCCCTATCCTTGTTTTTTTTTGGGATATATCGTTCCCTCATCAACAGCACTCCATCCATCATCAATCCATCTTGGCTTGTAGCTTGATCAGGGAAACATCATATTTGTCCTTGAATCCATTTGTGCTTTCTTACTTCTCATCTTCTCCTTTCATTATCTCTTCCTCCTCCCATCCCATATTCTATCCATCACTTTTCATCATCTTCCCCATCCACTCTTACATCATCTCATCCATTTTGAGAGTACACTTGTGTTCTCTTGAACTTGCATGTCCACTTGAGGGGGCATCCTCAACCCTAATCTTCATCTTCACTCCCATCATCTTTCTTCCTAGTCACTCCTTTGAATGACTAGGGCATCTTCCCTAATCTAACCATTTTCTTTCAGGTGCTATGTTATAATCTTCTTTGAAATGATGCTACTTTGTAACACCATCTCAAAGAGGGGCAAAATGTAGACACTAAAAATTGACCACTTTCATTGGTCAATTTACCCCCAATTTAACTAATGTCATATCCTCTATATTATTTAAATAATACCCTATTATTTAATTAATATTCATTATCCCTTATCCCTTCTGTAGACACATAAAATTGACCTAGGCTTGCGAACTCAATTTTCTCCATATTTCTTCTTAACATAATTAAAATATTTAATTGTCCTTTTGTCCAAATTCGTCTATTAATTAAATAATTTTTAATTATTTAATTAACTCGCATCTTTTATTCCTCTTGACTATTTAAATAAATAAATTACATTTATTTTAATTAAATATGCCACTAATTCCTTATGTCCTCTTTAATTAAATAAATTATTATTTCCTCCCGATTATTTAAATAAATAAAGTTTATTTATTTCTTTAAATACATCTCTAATTCTAATGTCTTCTCATAATTAAATGAATTCCCCATAGTTTATTTAATTACTGGTCACTTTATCCATTTCCTAAACAATTAAATAATTAAAATTAATTATTTAATTGTCCTATTGACTTTTCCTCCAAATTTAAATAAAATCATTTATTTAAATTTTCACTTGGCAATTTCTCTCTTTCCAAGTAAATAATTTTAATTTATTATTTACTGTCACATGGCCCGACCACCTCTGAATTAAATTAAATTTTAATTCAAAAGTCAACTCTCCCTCTCATAAATCAAATAATTTTTAATTTCCTCTAGTAGCCTCAAAATTTGTGCCTAATATCCTCTTGTCACATGCAATTCTGACCCTTGATTTGATTTTCTCAAAATCAAATCTCAGCCATTCATTTTTCATTGTTTCCCCAACCCTAATTAGGAGTTGTCACATGCATTTATAGCCATTGATCTTAGGGCATCTTTCATTTTTTGGCCCTCCACTCAAATTTGGCATTTCTATAAAATGCTAAAGTCAACCTCATTTGAGGGACACGTTTCATTTTCACATCTTTTATGCTTCAGACTTTGTATTTTTAAGCTAACATTGTCATTTTGCAGGTTTCTCCATTACATGTAGAATTTAGTTTCACTTGCATTCTCATAAAAATCCTTTAATATTTGTTAGGTCATAGTCATAGGCATATTTTCTCACAAAAATATGAGGGAAAATAATACATTTACAACAAATGGAGAAGGGCTATGTAGGTGATTCATGGAGGTTTTGAAGGGCTTTGGTAACATTGTTCTTTGTTTTGCATTATTTACTTCATTGTTATTCATAGTTAAGCTAGGGTTTTATTTATATTTTGATTTAATACTAACCTTGAAATTTACCCCCAGCTACATTGGTGAACCTGGCACTCACTTTTTTGCAGTTGTCGTATGAATTTTTTTCGGTTTTTTGTAGGTACAAGTACGAAGAGCTATATTTGAAACTTTTTGAGCCGCAATCGATGCGTCGTGACACATTTGATCTATAGAACAATGTAATTGTCATCCCGAGCCAAATTTGCTAAGACGAACGACACATTTGCTCTATTGAGACGCATTTGCACGCTCGAACGATGCATCTACCTATGCATTCCACCTTTTGGTCTCAAGATGCATTCACTGTATAGAACAATGCATTTGTCTGGTAAAATTTTATTTTTGGGTTTTTAGTAATTTCTTGGTTTTTTTGTTTTTGTTTAGTTTATTAGAGGTTTTTGGGGTTACTAATATTCTGTTTGCAGCATTTGGCAAGGAGTCTAACCTTTGTTTGTTTGTGTTTATTTCTTTTCACAATCTAAAATCAAACAAACAAATACTCACAAACTACAACTTGCATCTACATTTCATGAGGATAAAATGAACATGCATATTCACTCATGGGCTCAAAATGAACACAATTTTGCATTACAACTCATAAGGCTTAAAATGAACATGTATTTTCATGACATGGGCCTAAAATGAACATCGTTGGTCTCACATTAAGTTAAAGTTTTAAAAGAACAAATTTTTTAAGGTGTTTTCCCCACATTACAATTTTGATAATTAAAATAAACAAGTGTCTCCACTTTGTGTAACCCCGATTCAATAATAGAAGTATCCTCTCCTCTTGCACACTTGTGCAATCCTAGGTGCAAGAGAAAATATTATTGACTCTAGGAATTGGGCCTTCCTTGGTGGGAAAAAGTACTCACCCCAAGGTGACTCAAACTGGAAACAAATATTTTTAGCCAAGCTACTCCTGACCGATATACAAATGTGAATCCTAATGGAAAACTTAGGATTACGAGTGTGGATGTGTCACACAGACAAGTGAATTCCCCAAAACCCTATTGAGTGTAACCTCTTCAGGCTAGAATTCCTCCTTATCAAAGCTAATCTTGCCTCATGTGTGGCCACTCGAATGGGTTCCCAAACTAAAAACTTTTGTGTAGAAGTCAAAAACCTTATCTATTCACTGTTGCAACAACGGTCGTTGTCAAGGCATCCACATTCTCGCAGTTCTTAGTAGAGGTGAAAATCCTGCCATGGGAGATTTATGAGGGCTTGAAGCTTGGTTGACCCAAGAAGTGAGTGCAATGTAAGGGGGAGCCTATGTGGCCAACCTTCTCAATCACCTGCTAAGAATAAGTGTGGTTGGGGAAACCCACATGGAATCCAAAGAATATAGTCCTTGCCAACCCTATGATTGTGCTTGTCTTCTTTTTTATTATTTTCAAAACATTCAAAGACAATGTGTTTGCCAAGTGTTTTTTATGAACAAATGAACAAATAAACATCTTTCACAGATCTAGAAAAACACTCTCAAACTAAAATAATCCTCAAAATTTCCAAAATTGCAAACAAAACTAGACATTTTCACCCTGCAATGCATTTGTTGCATTCTGCACCGCATTTGACATTTTGAACCACATTCGTGACTCTACATAATGCAATCACTCTGTTAAGCCACATTTTCTCATTGAAACAACGCATTTGACTGTATCATAATGCATTTGATTTCCTAGACACCACAATTGACTTCTTGAATTGCATCTGTGACCTAAAATGATGTATTTGCTAAATCTGTGATGCATGTGACAACCTACAACACATTTGACACCTAAAATGACACAATTTCTTATCAACTGGAAAAACCATTGTCATTGTCAAAAAACCTGAGAACAACCATTTCCAAAATTTTGTCAAACACCTTTTCTCTAGAGTCTCTATCCAAAACCAGTAAAATAATTGCTCAAGTCCTTCATCCTTGCATTTTAGTTTGCATTTAGTTTTCCATAGGTCTATCTCACACTTTTTTAGTTGCACCTTAGGTTTCACTGTCATTTTTAGCATACATAAACTCATAAGTCCTCATTTTTCAGACTTTAGAATAGGAACCCTTGCCATATTTTGCCAAATCTTTTCCTTCAAAATTAGGTTTTAATTGGACTTAATCAAAATAAATTTTTTTAGTTTGTGTCCTTTTGTGAGCTATTTCCAACTTATCAGTCTAGTATGGAAACCTCACTTTGTCACCTTTCCATTCAGTCCTTCATACAAGTCCCTTGACACTATAAAATTGATACATCTACCAAACTTTGAATGGTTGAGTATACCTTTCCTTAAGTCTATCAATATTGAGTGCATCATATAACTCCTTGCATTTACATTAGAACACCTTTAGTCTCCTTCATTTTAGTCCTCATTAGTCTCATTGCATTTGAAATTTCCCTTTAGACAACATTGTCATTATAGCATTCCTTATTTAATAAAAAATCCAAAAACATAGTGTCATATCATTTGCATATATAGTTTGATCATCCTCTATCCTCCCCATCGGAGCAAGACTTATATGGTTGAAACAAGACTACAAAGAAAATAAGATAGATGGATCCCTTCGAACAAAGCAATAACCTTCCTAATAAGATGAATATAAATACGGACATGGGGAACTCTTTCATAAATCCATTTAGTGGCATGAGCATTTCATCTTCCTCACACAATCCTTTTGAACCATTTATACGCAAAGACAAAAATGGACAAGTATTTGTTGAAGACATAGAAGCTTCTGCACAAAATCCTAAAGTGGCCTCCTTTATGGAAGAATTAATTCTACAAGATTCAGACAAATATCTAGCCATGCTCCTAGACCAAGGGACTAGGTTGCCAAGAGGATTTGACATTAACACCTTAAGAGCAGCATCCCCTAATCATACTACTCAAACAAGTCAACCATAGTTAGTACCATCACATGATGCAAACAATACCTCCATGAGATCCACAACAAAAAGTGCCACACATACCATTAATGCTACCTCCATTGGTGCTACCACCACCCAAACC
This sequence comes from Sequoiadendron giganteum, assembly GCA_007115665.2. Lineage (NCBI taxonomy): Eukaryota > Viridiplantae > Streptophyta > Pinopsida > Cupressales > Cupressaceae > Sequoiadendron > Sequoiadendron giganteum. Next base: position 326,961,652 of record CM021109.1, on the reverse strand, counting down.
ACAAAAAACACATCCAATGGGTTCAATGCAACTTCTATTGGGGGAACATCAAAAAATGCCACATCACATTCAATTCCACAACAAATATCCACAATTCAATCACAAACTGTTGGAGCAAAATTTGGGGCTTCAACTAACACAATGGGAACCAATACAGCAAATGTCCTTGGAGCTTCATCTAGTGCCATGGGAATGAAAACATCAAATTCCATGGAAAAAAATTCATCAAACCCATTCGGGAGGAGAAAAATATGAGTTGCCATTCAAGGACCTCAATCCAATGTCCCTACCTCATCACAAATCAATACCAACACTAATATCCCCCTAAGGAAAAATACAAACATCTCGCATAGTCATATTTACCAATTTGGACAAGGCAACCAAGTAACACAACACATGACTCCATTTGGTTATCAAAATGTTCAAGGACAACAAATTATGTAGATACAATCTAACACGATTGGAACACACATTCCAACCTATGCATATCAAATACATACACAAAAATATATCCCCAATCAAAATGCTCACTACAAACACATTCCAAACCAAAATGCACAATTTTCTCAACACCAATACATCCCAAATCAAAACATATCATCTCAACAAGGGGGGACTCATACAATACTTATCACTAACATGTGTGATGCTACAAATAACCCCACCGTGGATGCGCTCACAACTCAACTTGCAACTTTTTAGAAACAAGTGGAAAACCTATAAATATCCAACAAAAGGGCCCACACATCATATGACTTATGTCTGTGTCCTTTTGGCACAAACTTGTACATGCCACCATTCTCACCAAGATATGTGGCACCAAAATTTTATAAATACAAAGGAAAAACTAATCCCATTGAACACATCAGAGAATTCATAACCAACCACGTGGATGTCACCTATGAACATACTTATTTGATGAGACTCTTTCCTAGGAGCCTCGTAGGTCATGCACTCAACTGGTTCGTGCAGTTACCTAAAGGAATAAAATCATGGGATGAATTAGCCAACAAGTTTGTCCATAATTATGCCTATAATATTGATACATACATCAACATTGCATCTCCAACTCAACCCTGCCCTATGGGCTTACCACACCAGCATTTGCACACCCACTGGAGCCACCCTATTTGCCTTGGTCTATGGATCAGAAGACATATTTCTCATTAAGGTCAAAATCCCCTCCTTACGGGTCTCCTTGAAGGGATTCATTGATGATAAAGAATACCAATAATCTCGACTGCATGAGCTAGAAATGTTGGAAGAAAGAAGACTAAATGCCTTGAACCAATTATAGGCATATCAAAATCACCTTTGCAGAAGCTATAATAAAAGAGTAATGGTTTGAAAGTTTGAAATTGGTGATTTGGTCTTAATGCAAAATCCAAGGAATCAAGCTGATCGAGAGAAACCTAGAAATTTTGAGCCCAATTGGTTGGGTCCTTACATCATCAATATCACATTTGGTTCTGGTGCTTATCAGTTAGCTACGCCAAATGGGGAACAACTGAAAGAGCCTATCAACAATCTGCATTATGCAAGTTCTATACATAACATCAGAGTGCTTGGCTAATAACCACAAAAATACAAAAAAAATGAAAAATACAAAAATATCATCACCCTGATAAAAACCTAGCAAACAAGCATTGGTGACACCAAAAAAATAAAGAACTACCAAAAATAGTATAGAGAAATAATTTGTCCAATAGTGAAAACTTGGTAAATAGGCACTTTGGATAAATGCCATGGTGAAAACCTACCAAACAAGCGCCATGCGTAGTTGGTATTTGCTACGCTATCTACTATCATTCCATCTACCTTCATCCATAATAAATTCCCAATCTTCTGACACTTTCACAACATCTATCATTAAGTCTTATCACTTCTATCCATGGCTAACAATGGTTGACATAATGCCTTGCATCTTCCTTTCCTTTCATCCCGTGCATGTCCTTTTCCATTTTATTCTGCTTGGCTAGTCCTTGACCTGACTGGGGGAAAGACCTTTATCACCTAACTGTGGTGGGTATCACACATGGTCCTAAAAATCAGAAAAAATCTTGAAAAAGACCTAAAAATAAGAAAAAGTCCTGAATAAAGACCTAAAAATCAGAAAAAGTCTTTAAAAAAGACCTAAAAATCAGAAAAAGTCCTGAAAAAAGACCTAAAAATCAAAAGAAGTCTTGAAAAAATAATTCAAAAACATCAAAAAAAACTTCAAAAATCCAAAAAAATCAAAACATGTCCAAAACACAAAAATATTCAAAAAACATCAAAATCCCAAAAACAAAGTCAGTCTGTCGTGTATGTCTTGTCAGTATTTTCCATAGTCAAACTACATCATCTCTGCACATTTTCTACATAGGTAAGGCCATCAATCGATGAGCCCCTGAGGCCACACTAGGTCAGTCCATTAGGGTTTTTCACTTGCACTATCACACACGTCTAACATATTAAAAATAAATCAAATTCTTATCATTTGAAATCAGACAACTCTGGATCAAATGGTGACAAGGCGCTCAATCGGTATTTCATCTTAATCAACATATCAACATTGGCATGTGATCAAATTGGTCATTTGGTCAACTCTAGTCAAAATGTCATCACCAGTAAACATGTCATCTTTGGGTTATCCTTCATATATGTCCTTCTGAAGAGCAAATTTTGTCAATTATTTATGCTATAGGATGTGTTGTGTCCTTCTAAGCATCGGTACCGTCATTTGGCATTTTGAGGGATTCTCCTGATATTCGAGAACTAATCCTCTTGAAATCAACATCATTCAGGATGTGTCCTTCTTGAATCCGGCATCACCTGACATTCCACAACCTAGACCTCGTCAAACTTGGCATCTCAATATTAAAACACTTGACCTTTGAACATTAGCAAAACATCTAAAAACACATGGCAAACACTTGGAAAACATTATCTATCATTTGATTTTCATCATGCTACTAGTTCCTCGATTCAAGAGGAGCCATGACGTATCATGATGATTGTCCTTGTTCTTTCTGATCATCATGTTGCCAGTTCCTCGAGGAAGTCCTGGCATTAGGATTTAGAGGAGAAATGACGTAGTATAATGATCATCTTGTATTTTATGGTTGTCATGTGGCAAGTTCCTCGAGGATGTCCTAACATTAGGATTTAGAGAAGCAACGACGTTTCATGGCTAGTCTTGTTTGTTTGTGGTTGGTTGTGACAAAAAGACTAGGGGAAATTGAGTTCCTCGTATGAGTCAGGATCATCCTTGTCTACAATTGCTTATCCTATGTAATGGTATGACCTTGCACACTATTCATCTATGTCATATCATGGTGTTTGTTGGCCATTATGACAATCTACCCAATGATGAGTAGAGCAACACCTATTGGTACTTTGGAAAATATTGAAGGATTATTTTTTCATACTAACATGCATCTCTATCTTTGTAGCAACATCCACCTTCATCTGGTCATCTCTCATCTCTCGTCCCCTAATGATATCCTGTGACATACAAAAACATAATTGTAAACTCATATGGAAATGGCATTCACACATTATACACTTGCATAAATACATTCACATAATAGCATTTACATTCATATTGCATTCACATGACATATAAGTCCATCATTTAAATTCATCCATATTGCATTTGTCAAAGCATTATTTACATCAATTCCATTGTATTAACATAGAATATAAACATAATAACCATCCATGTCATCAATGCATACATATAGGATCATAACATAAAAGCATCATACATCGCATAATCCTTACATACATAAAGATCCATAAATGCATTCATAATCATAAGCATGGAATCCATTAGTAAAGTCATCATCATCATGCATAAAGTTACATCATTAGTGCATACATCTCATCATAAATAATCATGCATCAATGCATCCATCGTCATAAACATGGCATCATATAGAAAACATTATGTAGTCATATAGAATATCATCATCATCATATAATCATAGGATCATCATGGCATATAATCATAAATAACCATCATAAATGCATCATCATGTCATCACATAAATCACATCATATCACATAGACATAATAAACTCATAATAACACAAATCATATAGTTTGCATCAAAATCAAATCATATATATATCTTAAAATCATGTCACAAGATAGAGTCTCGTGAAATACCAAAAATAGAGCACGCAGGCTCGATGGTCAAAATATAAATGTCTCAAAGTGATGTCAAGATAACATATGCCCTAACTTGTACTCTCCTCATCTCCTCGAGGGGAGGAATGAGGTGATTGATTCTCTCTCATAAGCTCAGCAGTAACATGCGCAGATACTATGGGTTGGCCCTGCAATGCTGATGGATCAATAACAGGTGGCTAACTCTATTGAGATCTATGTCCATATGATACTCACCCATGACTATGACTGGATCTGTGGCCTAATGAGTGTTGATGGTTGTGATGTGACCTATGCCCTGAGGATTTTCCAGATGATGTCGATCCACCCACACTACTCTGAATGCGGCTGATGTGGCTCCTACTACTGCCACTCCCTATCCTTCTCTAAGACTAAGACAAACCAAGATCCCTCTGATTGATTGGTACTACCCTCTCATAAAGCATCTTGTATCGTCCCTATATCTCACTAACCCTGGCCAACTCCCTGGCGATCTCCCTAACAGGCCCTGTGCACAACTATGTGAACTAAGTACACCAACTTTATGCCTCTTGTTGTTTAAGAACACCTTGATTCTGACCCACTTTGTAACCTATAACTCTGCCCGTGGGGCCCTAATCTCAGCAGTGGCCTTGTCCAGTCTACTCTGCATGTCAACTAGTCGTTGATCTACTATTGCATCCAGAGGAAAAGGTGGCCTCCTGCTTGCATCATCCTCCCCATCTACCATATTCTCTCTCATTTGTCTCTCAACCTCATCCATGATGTCAATCTCCTCATCATCATCTCTCTCCTCCTTTCCGTTATCGACTGCCTCCTCCTCTCCGTCGATATCCAGTGCCTAATGACCTATGAATACATCCTCCTCTCTTGGCACCTCTCCCTCTTGCCTGATCTCTGCCTCCTATCTAGTCTCTACATTGACCCTACCCTCCTCCTTCCTGACTTCCCCCTCTGGCTGCTCATCCTCCTCCTCTCCCTCCTCTCGGATGGGTGAAAGTGGTGCTCTTCCCACCCACTTTCATACTCTCCTCAGCTATCCTCTCTCATTATCTCCTCCTCTCCTCCTCCTACCACCCCCTATATCTCCTCCATCATCCCCTCCCCCATCTCCTCCACCCCTCCCCCATCTCTCTCTCTCCCCCTACAACCATCTCTCCCTCTTTGCCCTCCTCAACAAACTGGTGGTATAACCGATCGTCGATCAACTGGCATTGGCCCATCTAGATCTGCCAAAGGTAGTGGCCTATGTGCCTTCCACCATGTATCAAAATCTATAGTGGTCCCTAGATCTATCGGACCCCCACTCCATGCTCATTGTTGCACAACCAAGTTGTCCACCTATTCCTCTATTAATGGAGCTGATATTAGCGATCCCCACATGGTCTCCCAGGATGATCTAGCATACTCTACAGTCCTTGTAGGAATACCCTACTACTCTCCAAACTGTTGTAATACCTGCTAGGGAAAGTACATCTCAATAATGTGTTGTGACTAAACTGTTTATCCAATAAAATATCTAAACTGTCTACAAAAAGAAAGATGATCAACCTCTCCATCCCACTATGCACAATCCTTGTACGACCTCTATACAAATCCCATCAATCTGTCAATATGATGATGTTAGTAACCTGTATCTCCTACCTAGGTATGTGTCACTAAACTAGTGCACAATTAAACATATGGTGTACCCTCGCCTAGCTATTGTATCTGAACTGGTGGTCGAAAGACAAGAATATGCTCCCAAGCCTAGATCATCAATAATGACGTGTCACGGCTGAACTCTGTGCACCCAGGTAGGCCACCTCATGCAACTGATGATATAACATTCCTAGAATACATGGCCTCCAAGCAAACATGATCCTATCCCGTCTCATCCAGACTAGCACATCACCCCATCCAATCCGAAATTTGTGTCCTCGACGATCTAGAATCAAAACACTGGAAATAAAAGTGCATAATATGGCATCCCATCGAGTGTAGTGCTTGGCCACAAACTCCCACCTGACCTCATAACCATCAATGCCTAGCCCCATGTCATCATAGGCTCGTAGTACTCAGTCATAGCCTGGAGTCCTTAGTGTGGATCATAAACCACTCACTCTCCTCTAATCAAAATACGTAAAATCCTATAAACGTCCTCCAGGGTGATAGTAGCCTCTCCCATCGGCATGTGAAAAGAATAGGTCTTTAAGTGCCACCTCTCGGCCAGTGCTTTCAGAAGACCCCTATTTTCCTGGATAATGGGCATGTAGGTAACATAATACAATCCTAGCTACATCAATCATCTTTTCTCTCTATCCCACAGTTGATCTTTGAATGCATAAGTAGCTGACCTGAACTCACATGTATAGATAGGTGGTAATCATTTATGCACATACAAAAATGGGAGTTAGCACATCATCATTATCATTTATCTAATCAAAAGCATCTAAGAAACTATGCCTAAACTAAGTCAACTCTAATCAAAGTAAAATGTATTACTTACCTATGATTGCATTGTTTTAACTCTCAAATGTGTTATTCTCTAGCAATTACATCGTTTCACAAATAGTTGTGTCACTTTAAATCGTTTGTGTTGCAAGGTGTTGTGTTTGCACTTCAATTCAGTGATTATGTCATATGATTTGTCGTTTGCATTGAAAATTGGCATTTGCATCTCACAACATTACATTTGCGTCATGGTAAACCTAACCCTACCCTAGCCCTTTCCTTTGCATCATGATGCATCAAATTCGTGCGACGTGAACGTGAATGTGTCGTTCACAAATGCGGATGTGTCACAATGCATCTATTGACCTAACTAAAAACCCTAAAAAAAGCATGTAAAACAAGAAAATTACAAAGTGGGAGAAGGGTACATACTCATGCCTCTACGCCCTTTGGCCGTTGGAAGGTCTGCACCTAGTATTCGCAATGCTCGGTCACTAGAATCACCATCTTCACGCAAGGTCTCCTAGTTATGAACTCTCCAAATCTCACAAGGAAAAAGTGAAAATGAATGATCTTTTTACCAAATTCAACCTATTTATAGGGTGAAATTAGGGTTTTCTTGTAGGCTTTATTACTAGAGGTTCTTTTGACCAACTTTGACCCACCTTTTGACTGCCTTAACTTTATCAAATTTAAAAACTGATGGTGACATTGATTTTTTGGTCCTCAAATTGACTTATCGAGACACTTTCCAAATTTTTCCGACCTTGAGTCAAAATTGACAAATTTTCCTGAGGGGGCATGGACACTTCGTACCATCACTAAGGCATGTTTTTGACTAGTTTTCTATGCCATAACATGATAAACTGCATTATGAAAAAGAGGTGGCAAAATGTAGACACATTAAATTGGCCTAGGCCTGCGAACTCGATTTTCTCCATATTTCTTCTTAACATAATTAAAATCTTTAATTATGTCATTTTGTCCAAATTCATCTATTAATTAAATAATTCTTAATTATTTAATTAATTTGCATCTTTTATTCCTCCTAACTATTTAAATAAATAAATTACATTTATTTTATTTAAATATGTCACTAATTCCTTATGTCCTCTTTAATTAAATAAATTATTAAATTTATTTAATTAGTCCATTATTTCCTCCCGATTATTTAAATAAATAAACTCTATTTATTTATTTAAATAAGTCTCTAATTCTAATGTCTTCTCATAATTAAATAAATTCCCCATAGTTTATTTAATTACTGGTCACTTTATCCATTTCCTCCACAATTAATTTTAATTAAAACTAATTATTTAATTGTCCTATTGACTTTTCCTCCAAATTTAAATAAAATCATTTATTTAAATTTTCACTTGGCAATTTCTCTCTTTCCAAGTAAATAATTTTAATTTATTATTTACTGTCACATGGTCCCATCACCTCTAAATTAAATTAATTTTTAATTCAAAAGTCAACTCTCCCTCTCATAAATCAAATAATTTTTAATTCCCTCTAGCAGCCTCAAAATTCATGCCCAATATCCTCTTGTCACATGCAATTCTAACCCTTGATTTGATTTTCTCAAAATCAAATCTTACCCATTCATTTTGCATTGTTTCCCTAACCCTAATTAGGAGTTGTCGCATGCATTTACAACCATTGATCTTAGGGAATATTTCATTTTTTTGCCCTCCACTCAAATTGAAGTAAATAATTACCTTTAGTTATTTACTCCCATCACTTATCCCTTTCCTCCAAAAATTAAATAAATAATGCATTTATTTAATTGCCCTCATGTCACATCCTCCATTACCTTTTTCTAATCTTGACTAATTTACATAATCCTATATTAAGGATGTGCACATTCCTAATCCTTAATTAGGGAGGTGTCACATCCTCCATAATATGCAAGTGGATCATTAATCATCATTACCCACCTAATCATTTTCCTAATCCCTTACTTACACAACCTAATCATTGATTAGCTATCCTAACCTACCCCTTGGTCAACTCTCCCCATCCCCCAAGGAATTTTTAATTCATTTTTGTCTTCCCAAAGTCCTTTTGAGGAATTTTTAATTCCTCTCTCATCCCCCAAGGAATATTAAATTTATTTTCTCTTTCCCCAGGAATATTAAATTCCTTTTATCCTTTACATTCCCATTAAAAAGGAATTTTTAATTCCTTTGGTCAATCTTTGATCTCAACCTTTGATCCTCTTCCAAGAATCAATCTTGGCCATCCATTTCAATCTCCCTTGCTAAATGGCTAACACTTAGCCATTTTTGCATTCTAACCATTCTCAACTCATACAAGCACAATGAACCACAATCTATCACATTCATCATCTCAATCTCTCAAGCCTTCAATCACCATAGCCATCTTGCATCCAAATCAAGCAAAAATCAAGTCATTATGCTACCGAAATCAATATAGAGAACACATATTAAGCCATCGACGAGTAAAAACAACTCCATAAAGCTCATACAAGGTCAAATCAATGTTATTTTCATGGTCTTGTTTGAGTTTTAACTTTAAGCCCAATATTGAGTGTTTTCTTTGCTTTTTATCCTCTTATTTGAGTTCATTTCTTGTATTTTAAATGGGGTAAAAACATTGCACACAGTTGGATACCTAGCTATGCCACATCATGTCACCTTCTCTGAACAAGACTTTTCCACACAAAATTCTAATCATAATGATCCCCTACACTTGGAATTCTACGTAAATAAACATAAGATCAGACGAGTCTTGGTAGACAGTGGAGCAGGTCTAAACATTTGCTCTCTAAAACTGGTAAAAGCATTGGGATACTCTGAGAATTGCATAGATAAAACTAAGAAAATTGTTATCAAAGCCTATGATGATGTTGAACATTCATCTGAAGGAGAAATTTTGCTTCCCATAAAATTTGGTCTAGCTATACAAAACATAGATTTTCATGTCTTGGATCTAGATTTACACTACAACCTTCTCCTTGGCTTTCCATGGATCCATGTCATGAAGGCCATGCCATCCACACACCACTAATGCCTCAAGTTTCCATACAATGGCACTGAAATTGCTATTCCTGGTGATCTTGATCCCTTCTAGTATAGCACCACCCTAAAAGGAACCGTTGAGAACCAAGTGTCAGCCTCATCTTCCACCTCATCCTATTACATTGATCCATTTGACCTCATCAATTCATCCACTCCATTCACCCCACCTTACAAACCCAAAGTCTATATTCAAGACAAAGGATGCAGAGAATACAACATGAAGAACCTCTTTTGCATTGGAAAGTTACCTAAATCACTAAAGTCTTATGGCAAGCTACATCTCATGCATCCTAAGGTTATCATCCGCAATCCTCCTACCACTTTCACTAAATGGAGGGAGTTAGCTAAAGAATCTTTGGATGACCACATTTACACATGGTTGTATAAAGAAGAGGACATAGAACCTAAGCAGTTTCCAGTTGAACAATATCCAAAAGGGTTCCTCTTGATGAAGCAACAAGGATATGATGGACATAGCGACCTTGGTCTAAACAAACACGGGATGTTGGAACCCTTACTACCTCCTAAACTACCAAAGTATAGTGGATTAGGGTTTGTACCAGTAAAAGTGACTATTTGGGGTATCGAGTTACCTTCGAGTGAGAAATTTAATGCTTCAAATGAAATTGAGACATCTGAGGACTACTATATCGATTTTGATTCCAATCTATGGGAATGGGGTTCCAAAAAATCATTCAGTGACTATGACCTTTAGGAAACATTTAGAGAACTTGGTGAACCTACCTTTGAGGAAAGATCCAATCAAATATTTAAAATTGGTCCCCCACAGAACTTGTCAAATACCCACCAAAAGGTCCCCTTGAAAAGGGAAGCTTGTATTGAACACTTATGGGAACCTGATGACTCTACCTTTGTCTTTGCCTTATCTTCCTACACCATGACCCTTGACAACACCAATTATGGTGTTTCCCTCATTTACTCATAGTTAATAGATTGGGACCAACAAGGACCACCGAGTTTAGATACATTCGAGAACAATGAAGCAATTGTTGAGTTCATGAGACTTCACGAAGGAATACCAAGTGGGAATCATAAGTTTGGATTTATCATAGAACTCAATAGTGTAGCATACTTTGGTGAGGTTGTCCTTTCCTCTAGTCACAAAGGTGAAAATGAAAAATAAAAATAATAGGTCTTTCGGTGAAAACCGAAAGGCGCATGTTGATCATGAAAAAGTAAAAATAAAAGACATATCCAAAGGTGAAAACCTCTTTGAGGTACCTAAGGATGGAGGTTTGGATAGTATCCCTATAAACTGAGAGAGATCACCATTGCTCGTAGAAGAGACAGAATAAGTGAACATTGGGATGCAAGATAACTCTAAAATAATACAACTCGCAGCATCTTTGACTAGTGAGGAAAAACCTTAGTTTACAACATTATTTTTAAAGAGATATATTAATTTTGCATGGTCATATGTTGATATTCCTAGGTTGGACCCCGAACTTTCTTTGCATCACTTGCCATTAGTACCAAATTCCAAGCAATACAAACAAAAGCTAAGGAAAATGCATCCACAAATTACACTCTTGGTCAAGGTTGAACTAAAGAAACCTTTAGATGTTGGATTCATACGCTCTATTGATTACACAGATTGGATATCTAATCTTGTACCTATCACAAAACTAAATGGTCAAGTCAGAGTATGCATAGATTTTAGGGATCTTAATAAGGCTTGTCCTAAGGATGATTTCCCCTTACCAAATATTGACATCATAGTGGACCTCACTATTGGATATGAAATTCTATCACTCATGGATGGATTCTTAGGCTATAATTAGATAAGGATTGCTCCTAAACATCAACCAAAAATAGCCTTCACATGCGCTTGGGGAACTTTATATTGGAATGTCATGCCATTTGGACTTAAGAATGTTGGAGCTACATATCAAAGAGCCATGACTACCATGTTTCATGACTACATGCATGTACTTATGGATGATTGTTTGATGATCTTCTCTCAAATATCTAGAAATAAGTGGTCACCTAACAGTCTTGGATAAGATTTGCATGCAACTTGAAAAGTACAAACTGAGGTTAAATCCAAAGAAATATGTTTTCAAGGTCCAATCAAGCAAGCTTTTAGGATGCAATTTCTCTTTCAGAGGAACAAAGGTCGATCTTGAAAAAGTGAAAGTTATCTTGGACATGTCACCACCCACCAATATCAGTCAGCTAAGGACTTTACAAGGAAGATTGCAATCAATTTGTAGGTTCATCACCCAGCTAGGAGATAAGATTCATCCATTTTAATATTTGTTACAAAAATGAATTCCCTTCATTTGCACAAAAAAATGTCAAGAAGCATTTGATCAAATTAAGTATTATCTATTGACTCCACCAATTGTTATGGCTCTGATTGATGGTAGACATTTGATATTGTACGTAACAACAACTACATATGCATTGGGAGAATTGTTGGCACAAAATGATAATGATGGAAAAGAACAAGCAATTTACTATACTAGTCATACCTTGGTTGGATATGAGTTAAACTACAACCCTATTGAACGAGCATGTCTAGCAGTTGTATTCACAGCCAAAAAATTGAGACATTGCATGTTAAACCACAAGACAAAATTGATAGCCAAAATTGATCCTCTAAATTATCTCCTCAATAAAGCATCTCTAACAAGATGATTAGCTAAGTGGGTTATGATCTTAAGTGAGTATGGAATTGAATATGTTGACTGAAAAGAAATAAAAGGACAAGTGATAGTTGATCAACTTGTAGATGCACTAGTGAAAGTAGATCATCCTCTAATATTCGAATTTCTACATGAATCAATCTTTGTGATAGAAACACCAACAACATGGAAATTATAATTTGATGGGTCCTACACAAGTCACAGTTCTAGAGCTGGAATTTTACTCATCACACCTCAAGGGCATTCCATTCCTAAGTCATTTCAATTAGAATTTTCATGCACCAATAATATAGTTGAGTATGAATCATTACTAACAGGACTCTGAATGTCAATTAAATGGAAACTTAAGGATCTTCAAGTTTATGGTGATTCCCAGTTAGTGATAAAACAAGTCAATGATGATTATGTACCAAGGATGAGATGTTAATACCCTACAAGTGCATGGTTGATAGTTTTAGACTGTACTTCGAATCTATTACCTTTGAACAAATATTGAGAATCTAAAACAAGCAAACAGATGTAATGGAAACAATCAGATCTCTCTTGGAAATCCCTAACAATGCCTCACAATATGAGTACTTGGTCGAAAAGTTGTTGGTCCTTGCATTCAATGTCCCTGAAACCAAACTTGTGTGTGAACTTGTTGGTCTTGAATCTCCCTAGTATAAAGACATTTATAATTATTTGCATGACCAAATTATCCCTCATGACTTGTCCCCCAACCAACGTAAAACCTTTATTTGACAAGCCTCTAAGTATTCCATCATCGGAGATACCCTTTATTGTCACAACCTAGATAGTACCCTCCTCTGTTGTCTCGACTCAAATGAAGCACAAACGGCCTTACAAGAGGTTCACCATGGTATATGTGGATCTCACTCTATTGGTTCTATCTTAGCTAAAACACTTATGAGGAAGAGATATTATTGTCCTACAATGGAATGTGATGCCTATCACTTTGTGAAGAAATGTCACCAATGTCAAATTCATGGAGATCTCATACATGCACTAGCTCAGAATTACAGTTGCTTACATCACCCTAGCCATTCTCTCAATGGGGACTCAATCTCATAGGAAAGATCCATCCCACTTTTGTAAATGGGCATAAGTTTATCCTTTTTTCTATAGAATAATTTTCCAAATGGATCAAATCCATCCCAATGACCTATATTACTTGTAAGAAAATATCCAAATTTATTTTTAATTACATCATATGTCGCTATGGTATCTCTCAATCCATCATTATGGAAAATGGTGACCCTTTGAAGAATAAGGATGTTCATGAACTTTGTGAGAAGCTTCATATCCAATGCCATTTCACCACCCCATATTACCCCCAAGGTAATGGTCAAGCTGAGGCATCTAATAAGACTATTCATAAAATCTTAAAACAAATTGTCGATGATGTTGGTCGTGACTAGCATCTCCAACTCAATCATGTTTTATGGGCCTATCATACCAGTGTTCACACCCCTAAAAGAGCGAGTCCATATTCCTTCATCTTTGGATCTAAGACCATATTTCCTATTGAGGTTGAGTTACCATCCGTGAGAGTATCTATGCAAATATTGATCGATCAAGAATAATATTGTGTATCCCATCTACATGAGCTATAGTTATTGGATGAAAAGACACAGAATGCCTTAACACATTTGCAGGCATATCAGAACCATCTTCAATGTAGCTACAATGAGAAGGTTTGACCTAGAAGCTTTGACATTGGTGACTTAGTCTTGAAAGAGAATTTGAAGAATCAGATAGATTAAGAAAAGCTCAGAAAGTTTGAACCCAATTGGTTGGGCACTTATATCATCATAGTAGCATACGAATCTGGTGCGTATCAACTCTCTACTCATGAAGGTGAACCATTGCTTGATCCCATCAACAACATGCACCTTTGTTGATATTACACCTAATTCTCATAGTACCCCATCAAAAATATAAAAAAATATTCACCCTGATGAAAACCTCAAAAACGAGGGTCTTGGTGACAACAAAAAAATTTAAAAAATAGAAAAAATAAAAAATAAAAATAAAGAGAAATAATTCATCCAAAAGTGAAAACCACTTCGGTGGTGCTTTGGATAAGTACCATGGTGAAAACCTAGCAAATAGGCGCCATGCATAGTCAGTCTATGCTCTTCCATCTGCTATCACTCTACTAGGTTTTATATCCTTCACTCATCCATCCACACATATCATCCATCCATAATAAAGCTTTGTCATCCTTTTCATGGCCTGAGAACCACTGACATTTAATGTCCTTCTCTTTCATGACGATCCTTTGCATTCATCCATCGATCCCCTTGCACATAAAAAGTTGGTCGTATACCTAATTGGGGGAAATTCCTTGACTTATGTCTTCATGGGATCACATGCATGGTATTAGCCTTTAAAAACATTTAAAAAATCATAAAAACCAAAAAAACCAAAAAAATCATAAAAACATCAAAATCCAAAAAAATCAAAAGACATCAAAAATCCAAAAAAAACATAAAACATCAAAAATTTCAAAAGCAAAGTCATATTTGGAGTCAGTATGTGTCAGTTTCTTCAAACTACATTGTCTCTACTCATTTTCTATGTAGGAAAGGTCCTCACTCGATGGGCCCTCGAGACATTACGTCTTCCCTTTTGGTATTTGTCGAATAACAGTCAAATCATGATTTAGTACTTTGTCAAATATACCAAGGTCAATTCATGTCAAAATACGAGGTCTCTACATGTATAACGTAGGCAAGGCCATCAATCGATGAGCCCTCGAGGCCCTAGGTCAGTCTTTTAGGGTTTGTCGAGTCTAGTCGCGTTCTTTGTCATCAAACAATCACTATTCAAACCAAATCTTGAATCGACAGACAAACTTATCCAACAAATATTTCATCTTCAAATTGATCAATTGCCTAATCATCATCCCTATCAGGTCATTGGTCTTATATGAGAATGGGCCATTATGTCATTTGTCTCATTCAGTCTTATCACTTGTCTTCTATCACGATGTGTCCTTCTTGACATTAGATGTTGTCATTGGTCAACCTTGTCATTTTCTTTAAACAAGATATGGCTTTCCTGAAACAAGGCATTCATCAAAATGGTCAATCGGTCAACTTTATCATATGTGTTATTTTCCTTAAATAGGATATTTCTTTCATGAAACTAGGCATCATCACATCGGTCAGTCATTTCAATTAAACCTTGTCAAATCAACTCAAGTTGGTCCCTTGGTCAATCAATCTTGTTATCTTGGTCAATTACCCTTGCCTTAAATAGGATGTCTTTCCTGAAACCAGGCGTAATCAATCATATCAATTAATTACCCTTTTCAACCTATCAAACAACTTCAATCAAACAATCAATCAATCAGTTATCTCAATCATCTACCTTAATCAGGATGTATCTTTCTTGAAACCAAACCTAATCAATCAATCAATCAATCTTGTCAATCTTATCACTAAACATTATTATCTATGGAAAAAACTTTGTTGGTCTGAGTTTACCTTTTGATTGTTTTTTGGTCATGTTACTAGCTACCTTGAGGATGTCCTATCAAGGATTTAGAGGGATGATGATGGATCATGATCTCTTTTCTTTTCTTGTTATCTACAATTTGTCTTGGCAAAAAGACTAGGACAATTGGGTCCTTAGTATGAGCTGCGACATTCCTTGTCTTTTGACTACTTGTCTCTCAAAAATGGTCACCTTACACACCTTTTTCTATGTCATACCATGGTTTTTTGTTCCATTTGCAACATTTTTTATGCCCAATGATGATAAGAATATAGGCATGAATTTCCATCCTTTGTCATTTTCCATCGGGCTTCCCACTTTCTTTTCCATTTCCCCATGCTAACATTTGTCTCTTCCACGCTAATATTTCTTTTGTCTACGTCTTGACATCATCCTGTGACACACAAAAATATACTACATGCATGATCATGTTAGGAAACATTATAGAAAGAATTATTGTCATAGACATCATCATTAGCCACATATATTGCATGAGAAAATACAAAAACTAAAAAGAGTGCATCCATATAGTGTTATCATTTCAGAATATTATAATATATTAAGCATGTCATTGCATTGATCATAGTTCATTTCCATTTATCACATTTCATATACATTGCATAATCATAATCATATCATACATCATATTTTGCATTTACACTAGGCATTTCTAATCGTTGCATGCATAATCCTTGAACATCATATTACATAACATTGATTGCATTCACACATCACATCATATCATAATCTTAGGTCATATGTTCTATATTAATATACATCATTACATAATCATATAAGATGCATAAGCCATATTATAAATGCATAATCATCCATCATATCAAACCATCACACGATTATATAGAATGCATAAATATCATAAAAGAATAAAAATCCATAACATAATCATAACCATGAAGCATAATCACATAAGACTGCATATCATAAATTGCCGCCAAAAATCATATCATATATTTCTCAAACATATGTCATAGTACTATGTCAAGATGTATCATATCTAACAAAATGGAGCTTGTAGGCTCAATGATCCAAATACAGTATCATAATAAGTAATGTCAAAATGTGTCCTAGCCTAAGTTGCCCTACTCCCTTGACCTTGATGTGTGCATGTCCTCTCATCGTGGCAAGCTTGGAGACTTGTTTTCTAAAGTTGATAGTCTATCATATGTATTATATTGTCTCGGGCTTGATGCCTCACCACTCTGTGACCTACTGTAGGAGTTCTTCCTATGGTATTTTCTCTGTGACCTACCCTATGATCAGCTCTAAACCTTTGTAAAGCTTGAATCTCTCCTCTTGGGTGACACTGCTCTCTCATATAGGTCCTTGTAATAGTATTGACCCATGCTAGATCTGCCCAACTCTCATGCCACATTGACAACTGACCCACTACATGAATCCAAAAATCCAACATCTGATGGTCTTTCTATTATCAGTTGATCACAGCTAGGTCCCTCTTCATATGTAGGGTGTCCCTCTCTACCCTCAATTCATCTACCTTATCCTCCAATGCCTATACTTGGGCCTATAAAGTGGCTAGTTGTTGATCCACTATCCTATCATCAGCTCTGACACCTACCTCCTCCACATCCACTCCCACCAGGATCCTCTCTCGGAGGACTCTCTCTGCCTCCCCCATGATTGACTCATTTGCATGCTCCTCCTCCCATCTCTCCTCTACATGATTCTCTCCCTTGACTATCTCCCTATCCACCCTCTCCTCTAGTTGATCCTCCTCACCCTCCTCATGGATCAATGATAAATGTCTCACCACTCGTTGTCACTTGTCCCTCCTCCTCCTCCTTGGCCTCCCTGACTATCCCCTTTGTCATCTCCCCCATCTCCTCATCTGCCATCCCCCCATCCTCCATCTCCTCACCCTCCACCCCTATGTCCCCCATCCCCCTTTTGGCCTTGTGAGCCCCTACCTCTACACTCTACAAGCATTGGCTACTCTAGATCAGTATATGGAGATGGCCTATGGGTCTGCCACCATGCATCATACTCTGGCATCATACTAGGATCTATTGCACCCCCTCTCTATCCCCACTGTACTGGCTGCAATGCATCAATATCCTACTCAATAGTATTCACCGGTATCACCTATCTCCATGGGTGCACCTCTGGTGAGGAACATGCAAACTTTATCGTCCCCGTCGGTACACCATGTCTCTCCCCAAATTTTCATTTGACTTGCTCTGCAAAATTACATCTCAATAATGTGCTGAGATTGCACTATATGACCAATCAATAATCTAAGTTTTCAACACCATAGCAAGTGCCCATCCTCATCTACCCACTTCTCGTAGTCTTTGTATGGTCTCCAGAAAAATCTTACTAGCACATCTAGGTTGTGTCTCCAATATCTTGTGCGAGGGTCACATTGGCCTCCATAGTCAGTAGATGGAAAGTGCAAGTCTCGGAGTGTCGTCACTTTGCAAGTGCTATTAGCATACCCCTATTTTCCCTGATAATGGGCTATATGTAATATAGAACAATCTAAGGTCTAGAAACATGCACCTCTCGCCATCCGACAACTGATCTCAAAGTTGAAAGGTCCCTGGTTGTGACTCCCATGTGTAGATAGGGGGAGTACAACCTGAGGTCATCACAAAATTCATCATGTCAAATTAAAATCTTCATTTGACCTATGGGACCTAAATTTCACAAGTCATTTTATCCTAAACTGGGGAAAAAAATTTATTAGTCAATTGCACTGTTTTGCTTGTCAATTGTGTCGTAGAATTCATTTGTGTCACTATTCTTGCACATGTGTCACACAACTGCATTTGCATCACATTCCTTAGCTAATGTGTCATTGGGGTCAATTATGGTCAACCCCTTATAAGTTTCGTCATTTCTTGTCACACGCGTCATTCCCCTTAACAAATGTGGCATTTAATATTGATAATGGCATTATTGGTCACATTTGTGACTCAGGAAGCAAATGTGATGCACCATTTTAGGTGTGTCACACCACAACCGTCCCACCCCTATGACCTAGAATTTGTGTCATGACAAGGCGATTGCAGCAAATCGCAGTCACCTGCATCATTCGCACACACAATTGCATCACACGGCATGCGACGCAATTTCCTACTAAATTTTTCCTAGCTACAAATTCACAAAAATAAAGAAATTCACAAAGCGAGTTTGTAGTACATATCAGGCTAGGGGCTCCCTCAGGTTGGTGGAAGGTGTGGATGTGGTAGCCTCGATATGTGGAGTGTGGAACCGATGACATCTTCTCAGCTTCTCTCTCTTAGAGCTCCTAAACTTTCTAAGTTTGGCATGCACAAATGAGCAATTTTCTTAATCAGCAACATATTTATAGGCAAAAAATTAGGGTTTGCACCAGAGATGTGTATAGGGCGCACTATTTGACAACTTTGAACCTAAGTTTCACCCCCTCTATGACCTCAAAAATAAATTCTATCTCCACCATTGAACTCCTGGTTGTCAAATTGACTTATCGGAACAATTTTCTAGATTTTTTGGAAATGTTTGAAATTTTGCAAAATTCCCCCAAGGGGGCATGCGTCCACCCTGCTTTCACAGAGGGATGTTTTGACTAAATTTATTTGACACAATGTGATGAACTACATTATGTCAAAGAGGGGAAAAATATAGACACTGAAAAATGTCTTGGTCTACGAGCATCATTTTTCGATCGTCTTGTTCTTCTTCCTTTAACTAATTTTAATTGTTTAATTTCTTGATCACGTTCCTCTATTAATTAAATAATTTTAATTATTTAATTAATTCATGTCTCCTTTGATCAATTAAATAAATCATATTTTTAATTGTGTCACTAACATTTTCTTTCTCTCTATAATTAAATGAATTATTATTCATTTAATTATTAATTTCATGCCATTCATCTATAGTTAAATAATTATTTATCTATCCATTGGTCTTCTATATTTCTTGTATAGTTAAATAATTATTAAAATTATTTAATTGCCTTTGTCACTCTTTCCCTATTAAATAATTAATCTAAATTAATTATTTAATCCTTCTTTTCTATTTCCCCTTATTTAATTAAATTAGTTGCATAAATCATTTTAATTAAATGCCCACTTTCTTCTTCCATAAATAAATTATTTGTCCTCCACTTGGTTAAATATTCCCTTCTTATGAATCAAATGATTTTTTCAATTCCTCCACTATCCCTCCACTCTCCCATTTTCAAATCTCAACCATTGATTTTCTCTGGTCTCTTCTCGATCTTGACCATTTATTTCATAGCCATCCCTAGCCCACTACTCTGTGGTGCATGTATCATCAACCATCGATCTAAGAATCTTTATAAAATATCAATCTTGTTTGTCCGTTCAAATGGCTTTCTATAAAATGTCTTATCCTCCATTTTCGATTTAACAACCACATATCTCTAACTTTCATGCTTATTTTTTGTAGGTACTTGCATACACACACAACGAACTAAGGGAAAACTTGCAAAGGTTATTTGAGGAGAGACAAAGGAGTTTATTTGACTTCAAACATAGGCAGTTTATTGTTTTGTTTCTTTCATTTCATTCCTCATATTTGACTGTTCTTCTTTGTTTGGATTGGATTTTTAGCTTAGATTAGTGTTGTGGTTGTTACTTTAATCTATTCTAATGATTTTCCTATCTTACAAATCCAACTTCACCTACGATAAAATCGTAGGAACCATCTCCCAATCTGATCAAAATATCAATCCCGTTGCTATACTAGGTAAAAGCCTCGAATGCAATGTGACTACTCGAAGAGGAAAATTCATGATCCAAGGAACCCACTTCCATCCAAAGTCATTATCTTTCCTTCCACTATTATAGAATTTTTGACCAACTGAAGAACACTCTAACATTGATCTCCATCCTTGAGCTTTTAAAATTATCACTAGCACATAAAGAGATCCTAGAGAAAGCTCTCATTGAGTCTTTGGTACCTAATGACCTTAACGCTGATCAATTTCAAGTCATAGTTAGTACTATCACTTCACCCCATCACTTGGTATTTTCTGGAAAAGACCTTTTCCAAAGTTCCTTCCATGATCAATCTTTGTATCTCAAGGTTTGTGTCCATAAACACAAAATCAAGAGAGTCCTAATAGATGGGGGAGCAAGTTTAAACATATGTAACCTAAAAATGGTAAAGCAGTTGAGGTATTCTGATGATGTGATTGACAAGAATAAGAGTATCACCATAAGAGCTTATGATGATATGGAAAGGAACCCAGAGGGGCACAATAAGACCTCCCATTCAAGTGGGGCCGAAAATAGTAGAAACAACTTGTCAAGTACTAGATCTTGATTTTCCATATAACCTTGTCTTGGGATGACCATGGATCCATGCAATACAAGCGATCCCTTCAACCTTTCACCAATGCCTAAAATTTCCTTACGATGGTAAGGAAGTTATAGTATAAGTTGATCCCGAACCCTTCCATTACTTCTCAAACTTGGAGGAAAAGTACAAAAAACTCCTTCAAATACCCAGTAATGATATATCATTCCACTGATTCTCCTATGTCGTCTCAACATCACTTGCTTCATCTTCAACTTCATCCACATAAATCGATCCTCCTAAATCTAAACTCAAGATCTAGGTGCTTGACAAGGGTTGTGGAGAATACCACTTCAAACAATCCTTTTGCATTGGGGAGCTTCCCTCATCACCAAAATCCTATGGGAAACCAAAGGAAATAAAAAACATTCAAGTTGTGACATATGATTTCAAATTCACTATCTTCACCAAGTGGGGAGACATGAAGGATGAAGTGGTATTCAAAGAGGACCTATCATCATTGATCTATAAAGAAGAACAAGAGTAAAATGAACAACTACATCCCCTTCTTATGGATCTTAGCAATAAAGGTTATCAGATAGCAAGAAATATGGGATACACTAGAAAAGGTGGCCTTGGTCTACATGAACAAGTCATAAGAGAATCCATCATAATAGAACAATGCAAGAAGAACCTGGGACTAGGTTATGTTTCAATAGACGTGGTTACCCCAAACACTAAAATTACCTCTTATTAGAAAGTAGCCCCTTCTACTCACATCAAGACGTTAGATAACTACCAACTTATGGATGATGACCTAACAATCACAAACCTATTTGAAAACTTTGGCATAAATACCATCACCTTCAAACCAAAAACTGAGGACTACCATACTAAAATAGACTCCAATGAATGGGAATGGGAGTCTTGTTCCTCTAGTGACTATGACCTGCATACCCTCTGGGACCTAAATAAATCTACTATCCTAACCTTTTCCACATCTACATCCACCATAAGATTTGTTGATAACAATGATAACTTACCCTTACATTACCCACAATTGATCGATTGGGATCAACAACATCATGCACCTGTTGTGGACCTATTGTAGACCTATTCCAAAGCAATGAAGATATTATAGAATTATGGGAATTCAATAGGGTTTCCATCAAGGATATCACAAGGAGCATACTTTGGAGGGGAGATTGCATCCTCCAGTCATAAAATTGAAATTAACAATGTAAAAATCAATATGATATCCCTTAAGGAAAACCACAATGCATGGCTCTATCGAATAATAAAAAGGAAAAATAAAGGATGTATCTGAGGGTGAAAACCTCATTGAGGCACCCAAAGATGGAGGATTCAATCTCCCCATTACAAAGTATCAGGAATATTTAGTAGCCTTGGTGGAAGGTTCAGAACCTATCAACATTGGAACAACAGAGGAACCCAAACTAACATATCATACAACGTCCTTAGATCCTAAGGAAAAATTCAACTTCATGGAATTCATCAAGGAACATAAAATCAACTTCACTTGGACATATTCATATATTCTTGGGTTGGATCTAGCTTTAGTGGTACACCATCTAATGGTATTCCTTGCATCAAAACTAGTTAAGAAAAAGCTTCAAAAAATGCTCCCATAGATAGCACTATTGGTCAATGTGGATCTTTAGAAACTGTTGGATGTGGGATTCATCAAATCCATAGACCATCCTGAGTGGGTATCCAACCTAGTACCAATATTGAAACCCACTAGGGGCCTACAAATCTGTACAAACTTTAGATATATCAAAAAATCATGTCCTAAGGATGACTTCCCTCTTCCCAACATTGACATTATAGTCAATCTAATTGTTGGTCACAAAATTATTTCATTAATGGATGGACTATTTGAGTAAAATCATATAAAGATATCCCCTTAAGATCTACACAAAACATCCTTTATGTGTGCTTGGGGAAATTTTTGCTGGAACATCATGTCATTTGGCTTGAAGAATGTAGGAGCCACATATCAAAGAGTGATGACTACCATTTTCCATGACATGTTGTGCATCACCATGGAGGATTATGTAGACTATCTATTGGATAAATTAGTCACAAGACATGAACACCTAGCTAGCTTAGCTAAGATATTTGACATACTAGAGGAATATAACTTGTGTCTCAATCTAAAGAAATATGTGTTCGACATAATATCTGGGAAACTATTGGGCTATATTGTATCTAGAAGAGATATTGAGGTAGATCCCTCCAAAGTCAAGGCTATCCTAGAAATGCAATCTACAAGGTAAACTTAAGTCTATAAAGATATTCATCACACAACTAGCAGATAAGTGTCATTCATTCACACACCTCCTCCATAAAGATGTAACATTCAAATGGGATGGAAGGTGTGATCAAGCTTTTCAATAGGTAAAGGACAATTTTTTCACTCCCTCAGTATTGATGCCTCCAATTCAAAATACAGCAATGATTCTATATGTGTCCACAACACCAATAGCTTTGGGAGCTCTACTAGCACAACTTGATGAAAAAAATAAAGAATGATAAGTTTACTACATTAGTCATACCCTAGCTGGCTATGAGTTGAATTATACAACCATTGAATGAGCATGCCTATCAGTTGTCTTTAAAACACAAAATATTAAGCATTACATGTTAAATAGAAAAATCAAGTCGATATCTTAGATAGACCCCTTTAAATATCTCTTGGTAAAGGTATCTATTACAGGAAGAATCACTAAGTGGGTCATGATACTTAGTGAATTTGACATAGAATATGTCAAAATAAAAGCCATCAAGGGATGGGTGATAGAAAATTAGTTAGATGAAGCACCAATTGAAGACCATCAACCACTTGTAGCAGAGTTTTTAAATGAAAGCATCATGATGAAAACTCAATCAACCCGTTGGACCATGTACTTTGACGGATCCCATGCTCAACACGGCTCAAGGGTTGGTATCCTATTTCTCACACCACAAGAAGATAGTATACCAAAAGAATACAGGATTTCTTTCCCTTGTACAAACAATATAGCCGAGTATGAAGCATTAATCACTAGGCCTAAAATGGTTGTGGAATGGAAAATTAAGCAACTACAACTCTATGGTGACTCCCAATTGGTCATAAGGTAGTTCAACGGTGAATACCAAAATAAAGATGACAAGCTCATGTCAAAAAAGAGAATCGTGGATAGTTTCAAGAAGTACTTTATGGTTATCATCTTTGAACAAATCCCAAGGGCTAACAATAAAGTGTAGGATTTGAGAAATACAAATCCATAGAACCCGATCAATACCTGCATGCAAAAGACTTGTCACAGAGAAAGAGAGAGATCAAGACAAGGGTTTGGCTCTCACAATGTGCAAGATGTATTCCAGAAAAATGAATAGAGCATAAAAGAAATACAAGAGATCGATCCTTATAAAAGGAGATCAAAACCTAAAAGGAAAACCTAACCCTAAAGGTGAGTGCATTTAATAATTAATATTAATTATTAAATGACTAATATGTGTGCAAGGCGAAATCTTAAGAGGAGAGTAAAGTTAATTAATTTCTTTACTCTAACACCCCCCCTTAAGATAAGCAAGAGTGCAGCTACAAACATGTGCAGAAAAGCAAAAGTAACTACAATGCATGAAAATAAACATGGGTCCCGGCAACTAGGCTTGATCAAGTACCCATTTACAAAAGCAATGCAAACTAAATGAAACGGGGTAAAGGAGAAAACCCAGTGGGAACAAAACTCCTCCCCAAAATAGAATGCAAAGAAAGGAATGTGATGTACTAATGAAAGAAGGATAGGAGGAGGATTACATGATACCCCCATAGACAGCTTCTACCATATAAGTACATATACAATGGTCTCCATAGGAGGGATAGAAAGAGAGAAGAAGGGCCCCCCACAATGAAGAAACTCCTGCCACAATGGTAGATGCCTGATGTAGAATCCAAAAAGAGATCCTGAAGCGGCAGATGATATTCCTCCCCTTGGGAAGAAATAGATCCAAAGGACGATGTCGAAGAAACCCTGTGAAGAGTGATGAACCAATCTGTCTCAAGATGTGTGCCATGATAGGATGCTGAAGAAACTCTCTGTCTGAACTGAAACAAATGATGTCAAATCCAAACTGATGTGGAGAATCCTAAAATACAACCTCTGAATGCACTGATAATGGTGGGCGTATAGTAATAACCTGACTATCAAGGTAGAGGAGATGAATGTCCTCAAAATAATCTTCCAAATCTGCAATATAGGACTTAACAAACAAGAAGGATATGTCTGCAAGATAAGAGTCCAAAGTAGCTATGTCTGGAAGGTGAATGATGCCCTGCTGCACTGAATCAAGAACAATAGGAGATGTTGATGAAGTCTCAGTCTGAAGAGTAGGAACTGTGAGACAATCCTCTGATCCATCGGAATATGTAAGGGTGTCTAAATACTCAAGCTCCTTTAAAGTATCATGATCAAAGGGTGTATTCTCTCTCCAAGAAATGAGTAAGAGATAATCTGAAGCAGGATCCTCCGGGAATGGAGAGAGATTAGGGTCTCCATAGATCTCCCAAAGATGTGTCCAAAGTGGGTGAGGACAATCAATGTCCGATATAGGCAACATGGTGTCATGATCAACACTGGACAATATAATTCCTACTATGTGATCTCTAATGATATCCCATGCTAATTTCCTTTTTGAAGTGGTTGGTTTAGGTATGAGATCATACAAATAAGGTAAAATATTAAGCCACCTACAATGTGTAAGTATACCCTTTGCCCATGACTCATAATTACCCCGTTCCAGAATAACAACTGAAGGGTGAGTAGAAAAACCCATGATAACTCTTCAAATGAAAAAATTCAGAGACTAATAATCTCAGCAATGATAAAGCATATCAACATAACCCATCCAATGCAAACAAACCCCATGTAGGAGCCAAGATGACCAAGTAATTGAGCAAAGTGTAAAAACACACAAAGCTGAATAAAAAATACCTAGTAAATATTCTGGTAAAATAGACTATAAATCTGGAAAGATCACTATAATACCTTTCCAACGCCTATTCGTTTGCGCAAAACAGAGTTCAGACGCAAAAGATACGCCCCTTGGAGTGAAAAGACCAAGTTCTAACTTTGACTGGCAAAAATGACTGCAAAACTACAAAATCAGGAAAAATTACCAGTACCACTGGAACGGTGCCGGAACCAGCTTTCCGGTGATATTTTGTTTTCGAAAAAAAGAGTTCATATGCAAAATTTAAGGCCCCCGAAATGCAAAAATCATCATCTGAATTTGACTGGAAAAATATACATAAAAACTACAAACCCAGAAAATCAAAATTGCACCATTGGATAGTGCCTGAAACCAACTTTCCGATGATATCTCGTTTGCCCGATTTCGACACCGTATGCCCAAGATATGACAATTTTACTAAAAGTGCTCATTTAGGCATTAAACCAAATATTTTATTAATTTAAAGATTAAAACATTAATAAAATATTTAGCTGTACCTTCATGGCACGAAAACCGAGGTAGCATGGAAATCAAGAAAACACAGAAATCGAAGCAAAAAAGGCACGAAAATCAAGGCAACTCAAAAATGTTTCAGATGCCAAAAAATATGGCACAAAAATTAAAGCAAACTTGCACGAAAATTGAGGCGTTCGTACGGATCTTTGTGGCAGCATTTTTGGAAAACCCCAAAAAACTCAAAAAAATCGATTTTTAGCAAACCCTATCATATTTAATATGAAAATAGGGGTTTTTGGGTCTTCTGAGTGCAACCGTGAAGTCTGGTTTGCACTAGCATGCACCATTTGAGAGAGAAAAGTCAAAATCTCTAAAAAAATGATGGACAAATCCTCTGATCTGGCAAAAAGCGGCTGTAGCTTGAAACCCTTGCACAGAAATAAAAACTCTGTAATCTGAAATCTTCAAAAAACCGAACAGGCAGCCACAAGTCTGGAGCTCTGATACCATGTAGGATTTGAGAAATACAAATCCACAGAACCCGATCAATACCTGCATGCAAAAGACTTGTCACAAAGAAAGAGAGAGATCAAGACAAGGGTTTGGCTCTCACAATGTGCAAGATGTATTCCAAAAAAATGAATAGAGCATAAAAGAAATACAAGAGATCGATCCTTATAAAAGGAGATCAAAACTTAAAAGGAAAACCTAACCCTAAAGGTGAGTGCATTTAATAATTAATATTAATTATTAAATGACTAATATGTGTGCAAGGCGAAATCTTAAGAGGAGAGTAAAGTTAATTAATTACTTTACTCTAACATAAAGTAGTTGATGTTATGGATACTATCGGTTCACTCTTGTACATACTTGAGAAGATTCTTAGATACAAATTCTTGGTAGAGCAATTGCCTATACAAACATTCAACGTGCCAAAATCTAAACTAGTTTGTGATGTTGGTCTTGACACGCCTTGGTATGACACATTTTCCTATATCTAGCACAGAATCATACCACCCCACCTAACAACCAATCAAAAGAAAACCTTCATCCACCAAACTTCTTGATTTACTATCCTAGGAGATACCCTATACCACTAAAGTCTTAATGGTATGTTACTTCGATGTCTTAACATGAAAGAAGTGAAAACCTCCTTACAAGAGGTACACGAAGGTGTTTTTGGATCTCACTCTAGTGGACTTAACCTAGTCTAGAAGATACTTCAAATAACGTATTATTGGCCATCAATGGGGCAAGAATCAGTTCATTTTTCCAAGAGGTCATCTATTCCAACAACATGGAGATCTGATGCATGCACCTGCACAAAATTTATGTCCTCTCACTACTCCATGGCCTTTCTCTTAGTGGGGACTGGACCTAATAGGAAATATATCACTGACCTCATCCAATGAGCACAAATTCATCATCACTTCTACAAAGTACTTTACAAAGTGGATAGAGGCTATTCCTCTAACCTATATCATAGGGAAACAAATAGCTAAGTTCATCCTTAACTATTTAATTTTTCAATATGGTGTCCCACAAACTATCATAGCATATGATGGAACTTCATTTAAGAGCCAAGATGTTTGTGATCTCTACTGAAGATTCTCTATCCAACACAACTTTTCAACCCCATATTATTCCCAAGGAAATAGATAAGCTGAAGCATCCAATAAAACCATCTTGAAAATCCTAAATAAAACTATTAATGACATCATTCGTGACTAGATTTTATAGCTAAACCTAGCCTTATGGGCTTATAGAACTAGCATTCACACACCTACAGGAGAAACTCCCTTTTCCTTGGTCTACATATCTAAATCAATACTACCTATAGAGGTTGAAATCCCATCTCTGAGAATGTCATTAAAAGATCTTATTAGCAATGAAGAGTATTAGGTATTCAGACTCAATGAACTTGAACTCGTAGATGAAAGAAACTTGAGCACATTAAACCATATAAAAGCCTATAAAAATTGGCTCAAGCAAAGATACAATAAGAAAATTAAAAATGGGAACTTTTAGGTTGATGACTTGGTCCTAAAGGAAAATCAAAAGGTCCCACTGAGTTAAGATAGGAAAGTAAATTTTGAGCCAAACAAGCTAGGCCCCTACAACATTATAGCAAGCTATAGATTTTTAGCACATCAGTTGGCTACGTCGGAAGGAGAACCTCTAGTTGAACCTCTTAATAGCACTCATCTCAAGAAGTTCTACACCTAAGCGTATCAGAATATCCTAGGAAAAAAAAGAAAAAAATCAAAATACAAGAAAATATTAAAGAAATAAAACATCTTTTTAGTGAAAACCACCTTGTGGCGGTTCTAAGACCGGTACCATAGTGAAAACCTAATAAACAGGTGCTACATATGAATAAAACCTACATCCTCATCTATCAGTACTATCTATATACTATCATATCCATTCCATCCATTGCCATAATAAAATGTGCACCCAACCATGACTCAATAATTGATCAAGTGTTGAACCTTGTTGCACCATCTTTATCCACCATCTATCCCTAATAAAACGTAATCATATTCCAAAACTAGAGGCAACTTCTTGAACTTAGTAGTGGGGTGGATCCTTGTCAATCCCATAACTGGTGGAAACTATTAAAAAAATAAAAAAAATCCAGAAAAAATATCAAAATCCCAAAAACATTGTAGGTCATCTCTAGATGAGCCACATTGAGCCAAAATAAGCAAGGCCATCATTGATGATCCCCTGAGGCCCTAGGTTTGTCCTCTTAGGTGTCCCTTTTGGTCTTTAACTTGGTTGAAAATTTTAAAAAAACATTCAGAATTTCTTATCAAAATCCAAAAAACTCCAAAAATAGTGTCAATCATGGTCAGTGAAACTATGATGTCTCTATGTTTGTGACATAGGAAAGGCCATCATCGATGAGCCCCATAGGCACTAGGTTAGTCCCTTTAGGTCCCACTAATTATTTATAAATCTATCAAAAACAACAAAAATAGCATCAAATAAACTCAAAAGTACTAAAACATTCATAATAAACAAACATCACCTTCAACCTTTGACAACACAAATCGGCAAACAAAGCAAACAACAAAATCAAAAATTCCAAGTGAAGAAACAAAATGATTGGATCATCATCAGACTAAAACAATGCTTAAATTATTAACTACCCTACCTTTTGAGAATCATTATCAACATCCTAACATACATCTTGTTGGTTATTTTTAAGAACTAAGTTAATCTTCAAAATTTCCTATGGAATTGCCAATTCCAATCCTTAGCAACCCAAAGGGATTGTCCAATGAACAAGTGAAAGTAGCAATTCTTTCCTCTTGCACTTTGGGCTTTGCAAAACCCGAGAGGGTGATCCCACAATGTACTTTAAAGACCTCTGCACCTAATATCTGAATACATTGTAAATAACAGATAACTCTCATGTAATAGCTCAACAAACAGAATGTATCAAAGAATTTGGATGCTTCTTAACAACACTCTACATTTGCAGCATGAGAATGGTGAAACCTAACACAAAATAATAACCATGGTAACTCATTTGAAAAAAAAAATTATAAAAGTGATTTGTTTCTGAATTGACCAACAAAATGTATTATGAATATTCACCTAGATTAGTGTCTCATCCTAGGAACGGAGTCAATCCCAAAACCTACATAATCCGGTAACAATTCAACACATAGCATCATTTAAGCTTTGAAAATATTGCATTACAACATTTCAACATTATATTCTCAACCACCACTTCTTACTAATATCCTAGCACTCAATTGACATAAACCTATAGCTTCACTCAAGAATTTACATTAATTCTTTGAATTAAAAAGAAAGAACAAAACAATACATCCACTGGAAATCATTGGAGACAAATAAGATAATCCTGGATTATATTATCCATAATTCACGTAACAAGTACATAGGAGAGAAAATGTCTTTGAATTTGCACCATCCTATATTATATTGCCAGTATTGTTATCAAAATTACATATGTATTGATAAACTCAAACCTAAGACAAAACTCGAATATGCTTAGTATTCTCCATACAGTTTTCTCTGTGATCATTTATAAAACAACGAACCCCCTACTTCTGGCCTTGAATTCCTTCTTATATAAATGAAGGAGCAAACAAGCCTTGGGACAAAAAGTACACATGTCACTATTCTATTGGACTATTACAAAATGCATTTCGTTTGTGGTTATATTTGCATCCTCAAAATCGAGGGAAATGTTACATGAGACAAAATTTATTCTCGCTTGTTATAAATCAGGTCCTACCTTCCAAAAGGAATCGTTGAGATAATTTGACATTATCCACATGCTCCAAAATATTTCTATGTACACAAGCATAAAGATGAAAGAAAACATAAAATAAAAAAGACAAGAAACTTGTCCAAGTCTGCAACCTTGTCATCAATTTCAAATTGCAGAGAAGATAATATTTTGCCATACTTTAGAAAAATCCTAATCTATACTAGTTACAGGTTGTGCATTGTGCTTCTCCCATCTGTTACTCACCATGGTTGTAGACTCAAAACCAAGATTATATTCACCACCTCAAAGTTGCAGCTTAATCATCCAATACATCCAAATACTTATATTTCTATTGTTATGCCTTGCCTAACCACCCCATCTTTTGCCTTGGTCAAAATGGGTCCCCCTTTGTGTTTTTTTTTGTAACTTAGTTGTTTTTGAAACAAAGTTTGGAGTCTACTTGTGCCAATACTTTTTTTTTCTTTGTTTTCTCTGTCAGAATCAGAACTGGAGTTGAATTGGGTTCTGAAGGTTCTTTTGAGGCTTGTTTTTGGTTCTATCCCGATGGTCTTTTCTTTGCCTTTGTTTTTTGGTCTTCGGCGGAAGTGGAGCCGGAGTGGGAATTGGGATGGTTGTTATCAAAATTTTCAAAATCAAATTTAATTCTGATCCCGCCTTTGCTCCCTTTTAATGTTTGTTTTGTCTCGGTGTTTGCGTTTTGCTTTATTAGGTTGGTCGTTTACTTAACTTTTTGTTTTTATTTTTGTTTTGTTTTTAGTTGTCAGACGCGGAGTTGGAATGGGAATAAGGTTTGGAAATTTCATGAGTTTAAGATCCTGTTTCCATTTTAGTTTTGTCCCTGCCAATTTTTGTTGTTGACTTTTTGACTGAAGTTGCACTGCAAACTAGTGTTCGTTCTCTTATAGTTCTGACTCTGCCTTTACTGCGTTTTAATGCATTAATGGTGGTTGCCGATGTAGGTAGAAATTCACATATTTTTCTTTATTAAGGGTTAAAACCGATCATTATTGTTATTATCACAAGTCTGAGAGTGCGAAGAGCAATAGCAGAGTTCGTTTGAGCAAATTGATCGAGATAGAGAAGGGATATTGGGTGCGAATCGATTCAGAAAGTTAGCATGGCTTCGTTTGCGTTTGAGGTAGGTCTTTTATCTTTGTATCTACTCACGTGTTCAATCATTGCATTTTAAAGCAATTTTATGATCATCAATGTGATTGAATGAGCAGGTTCTTCTTTTGGCTTGTTTGTTTTGCTTTAAATCTTTGTTGTCTTGTTTTATCATGTCGTTTCTTTCTATTTTAGGGCATTGTCGCTTTCACGTCTTAATCGTGATCGCGTCGCGTCATTTTTGATTTGCAGTAGATTAGATTAGATTAAAGGTTTTTATTATGGCGTGAGTTAGATAGAGAATTTATAGTGAGGTAGATTAGGGATTTTACAGTGAGTTAAGGTGGATTAGATTTATTGTTTAAATTAGGGTTTCGTCATTTGGGAGAATGGTAGGGTTTTAAACCCGTGCCCTGGTTTTATTAAGTTTGTTAGATTAGGGTTTCGTCGGTCTGTGCAATTACTTTAAATAAGATTTAAACAAATGGTCCTAAAATACAATTGTTCCCCACGGTCATATGAGGGTAGATTTTTTAAGCTCCTTTGCCATTTTATGGCGACCTAGGTTTAATCATGAAGTTATGATGAAAATGAATAAATTTGATGATGTCATGATTAGCATAGGCAGAGGTAGGATTGGAATGGGTATGGACATAAGAGTTTTGTTTTTACCTAAGTTATCAATTCCATTTCTATCTCGTTTTCGATTTTGAGTTCTAAAAGGTTTTCTTGAAGTATGTGATAATTGGCGGAGGCGGGATCGGAATTGATCCTGAACTTAAGAATTTTGTTTGTGAAGGTTATCAATTCCGTTTTCATCCCGTGTCCGGCTCCACGTATAGTGGGAAGTCTTTTGTCGAAATAACAATGACCAAATCAGAGGCGGAGGCGGAATGGAAATAGAGTATGAAAAGTAAAATTCGAAGAAAACCAAATCCTATTTTTGTTCCGACCCCGGTTTCGATAATCTCCCCGACTCCGACTCTGAGCCTTTTTGTTACTAGGTGAAGTTCCTATATCGGTTTTTGCTCTGAGTCCGCCAGTTTTGTAAAAGCGCTTGCTTTGACCTTCTGTCTAGTTCCAGCTCTGATGTATATGTAACAAGTATGTTTTTAAAACATGTTTTATGATGATTTATTTGAAGGTCTAATTAGAGGTTTACTTGCAGGAGATTTGAGAGATGTCAGGAACGTCAGGAGAGGCTACTCAAAGGAATCAACTGGCTGGAACATCAAAGATAGCACCGAAAATCAAGAAGGTGAAACTAGAACAGCTACCTTATACATTAAGGTATGATCATAGGAATCTGGTGGTGAAGGCGAGCAAGGTGGAATCAGACTGGTTAGATATCATAGATACTAATTTGGGCCAGTATAGCTTTGAAGAATTATATGAAGAGACCTTTGTAGAAAGGGAAAACTTGACAGGGAGAACTCAAAGGATTGTTGACTCCGGTCTTGCACATATCACTGTGTTTCCTTTATCAGTTCAGTGTCCGGATTTGATATGTATAGTGGCCAGTACTTATAATCCAACTACAATATTATACATGGATTCATAGAATAATGTGATTATAGATCTTACTCCGCAGATGTTCCAAAGCATATTTAATGTTCTTGATCCCAAGAATTTGGTGTAGCTAACTAAGGCTGAGGCATTGGAGAAATACAGTAAGCACAAAGACTCCAATAAGTCTCATTTAAA
Organism: Sequoiadendron giganteum; assembly: GCA_007115665.2. Classification (NCBI taxonomy): domain Eukaryota; kingdom Viridiplantae; phylum Streptophyta; class Pinopsida; order Cupressales; family Cupressaceae; genus Sequoiadendron; species Sequoiadendron giganteum. The sequence continues at coordinate 326,928,005 of CM021109.1, read as the reverse complement.
CAAAAGATGGTTAAGCACCGAGAAGAAGTCTTTAAGCAAGCTGGCAGACCAGCCAAAGAGGGCAGACTTCAAGAAGGAGATATCTGATTTGATATTGATGTTGTCCAGAGTGTTTGGGAAGAGGGATGCCTTCCATTTCAAGGAATGGATGTTCCATTTTATTCAAGTGATCTTTCAGGGTGATTATCAATTTGATTGGTCAATAATTGTTTCTGATGCCATACATGATCAGCTCACAAGGGTCAGACAGACCAAATCTTTCTTCATGACTTCATATGTGGTCTATGTTGTAGCAAGAATGGGAATTTTCCCAGGATTAAATAGAGTAGGTATCATGGGAGTCTTGGATGGACAAAGGAAGGTATGGGAACACTACGATCAATTATCTCTTCAGGTTACTGAGACTCACTTCAGAAGAGTCAATGATGCATTTTTATATGTGGTTATCAACCAGTTGAGTGGAGATGCAGGATACAGGTTAAGCCAAGAAGCTATGGCATTCATTTCTGAATGGGGAAGTTGGTACATCCAATACCCCAAATTTACATATTTCAGATTGTTTGGTTTTGAGGGTCATCCCCATTTACTTCCAAGATGCTACAGCAGTAGAATAGTGCTTATGGAATTTGTATATCAAGCCATTGGAGTTAATGCTAGATTTGGGATGAAGCACAAGACAAGATGCCATAAATTTCCCATGAAGTTGGGGGAATATGGCTGTCAACACTTGAAGGCAGCAAAGGTGGTTTGTAATGAGTTGATACAATTGAAATTGGGATTGTATACAGCTCGTAAGTATTTTGATCCAAAGAAGAAGATGTATGCTTTATTACCTTCAGTGTTTACTAGACATTTTAATTTGTTAGAGGATTTTTGGTGTGATAGACAGGATGAATATGACTTAAGGAAGAAGAATTATGAGAGATTACCAGTCTCACTTATAGCAGAGCTGGGTATTAAAGATAATATTCCTGACACTTTGGTGGATGATGGAATTGTATTAGATCCCTCATATGAAGCTTTGAAGATTGGCACCAAAAAATTAGATCCAATAGACTGGAATGAGGAAGAAACAATTGATATTAAGAAACTGGGAAGGACAGTCTTGGATAGAAGTGTGCAATGGTTGATGATGAGAACTCAAGTTCCTCAGGGACCAATCCTCAAGAAAGGTAAAGGGTATAAGAGGATTAAAAGAAAGGCACCTTCCAAGGAACCATTAGAATTCTTTCCTCCTGATGTTGAAGAAACAGAGTTGGAGGTAGTCGATGAAGAAGAAGAGACACCCGAGGGAGATGTTCCAATTGAATCTGTTGTTTCTACGCCTGCATTGGGTGAGTCATCTACACAGGCCCCACTCACAAGAAAGAAAAGTAAAGAAGTTCAAGGAGTACTTTATGCCATGGCTGAAGCTACTAAAGGGAAAGAAGTGGAGGAAGAATTGGTAGAAATTGAGACAGACTCAGATGAAACTCTGTCAGAGAAGGACTTGCAAGAAAACGTGCCTCTAGATCATACTATTGAGCAGGTTCTTACATAGGAAGAACAATGGAAACAATTTGAAGATGCTACCAAAGAATCTGATGCAAGGGCTGCTACAGAGAAACAAAAGGAAATGGAGGCAAAGTTACAAGTTGATACTTTACTTCAACAGCAGCAATCAAAGGTAAAAGAAGTTGAAACAAAGACAGCAACTGATACAATGGAGGAGCAAATGAGGCTACAAGAGCATGAGATCAAGGTCAAGGTAGAAAATGACAACCTGGAACTGATACAAAAGATCCATGATCTCGAGGAGGAGAAATTAAGAAACCGAAGGGAAAAGGAAGCCTTGGTTGCTAGATTGAAGCTTGCAGAGGAGGCTCGACAGAAAGAACAAGAAGCTGAAGCTCTAAGGAAAGAAAAAGAGGTTGAAGAGCTAGTAAAGAAACAGCAAGCTAAGGAAGAAAGGGAAAAGGCAGAGAAACTCATAGCCTTGGAAATGGAAAGGATAGAAAAGGAAGAAATTGAAAGGAAGCAAAAAGAAGAAGAGGTCGAAGCTACAAAACTTAAAGCTTTAGAGGCAGAACAGTTGGAAAGAGAGGCCTTAGAGAAAGAAAAGTTAAAGAAGGATCAGTTGGAAGAGGAGAGATTGAGAAAGGAAGAAGAAGATAAGAAAGAACAAGAACGAAGTGATAGAGAAGAGGCTGAGAAGTTGGTGCAGATGCATGTGCTGCAGGAGCAACAAGAAAAAGCAAAGGTTGATTCTCAACCTGAGGTAAATGTTTAGCCATCCTCTACAGTTGTCACTTCCTCTTCCATGATGATGACTGCTCCTAGTGCTCCTACATGGTTGAAATTAGATTTGCAGAAGAGAGCTAGAACACCTCCTCAACCTCTTAATTGGGAGGACATGATGAAGGAGATTGAACAGGAAAGGCCTAAGAAGAGGGCTAAAGTTTTGCATTCTACCAGACTCATAGATAAAGGGGAGATAGTTGCTAAATGTGTCGTGCCTATGATTGAAAAGGAGGTAGGGGATATGCAGCTCATAGACTATCAATTGAGTATGGTTAACTTGGGAAGGCCCACTAGAAATCAACAAATGAATCTGATTGATGTGGTGGCTTCAATGACAAAATCAAGGATGATCAAGGACAAACAAAAGAAAGATGAGCTTAAGGCTCAATTGGATCAGTTACATTCATTCTTGAAGAGTGTCTCCTCTCCAAGGTCACAATAGGTTGCAGCAATTGAGACTCCTATTTTGCTAAGCAAAAAGGAGGTTGATGATTTGGTGCAAGTTAGAGGTAAGGCGGAGATGGTTGACAAATGGATAGACAAAGTGAACCGGGAGGTAGGTGAGGTTTTAGAAAAAGGGTTTGAAACCTACAAGGAGGCAGAGGGAGTAATAAAAGAGATGCATCAATATATTGAGGCATCCGAGAAGTTAGAAGAAGAGTACAAAGAGTATAGTGAAAAGTTAGAGAAGATAAATACATTGCCTCTAACTACTCTTTTAGAAGAATCTATACTCGAAGAGGATAACAAAGATTTTGTAGAAAAGAATTCTCACATCCTTAAGTTTAGGACTGGCTTTTTGAGCAAGCATAAGGATGAGATTCAGGATGCAGTTAATAATTTAACTGAATAGTTGGAAGAGTTGGAAGCGATTATGGCCATAATTGTAGATGTGAATGTAATGACTAAAGATGGCATGCCGTTGAGTCAGGTTAGAGAGAAATGGAATGAAAGATTCCAAGGACTCATGCAAGAGAAAGATGATGGAGGAGACTTAGTGATAGATCGGCTTGTAGAAGTCAAAGAAGAAATAAAAGCTGCAAGGAGAGAGTTGATCAAGGTAAAAAGTATGAAAGAATTTGCTGCAATTGCGTTGGATCACATCAAATTTGAAGATGACTTGATTGATGGGCCAGATATGGATATGCTACAACAAGTCTTCACCAGTTATGATGAGTTCATAGTGGATCCAGCTTCACATGCATAAAATCTTGCATGCATGATGTTCTTCTTCCTTGCATGACGCATGATGATCTTCTTCCTTGCATGTTGCATGCATGCAGCACTGACAGTCTTGAGGGCGCATGACTTCTTTTTCTTCTATTTTTATCTTCTATTGTTAGATCAAACTGAATGCATAATGTAAGTACTCAAGATCAAAGTTGATCTGAGTTTACAAGAAAGTTGATTGTTCCTAAAAAGGTGGAAAGCCTAAGATAGAAGTGAAGTTCGAACTTCTTTTGTATATCTATAAATACCAAATGGGTATCACATTGTAATGGTCGGCTAATTGAGAATTGAATTGGCTTACCTAGTGCTAGGAGATAGAATTTTATAGAGCTTTTTGTAGAGATACATTGTACTAGATCTTGTTTACAGTTAATAGAATTGCAGGTTTACGAAATGTGGAGTTTTCATTGAATTGTGTTGTTTGATAAGGTTAATAAGTTATAATCCACTTGAATGCCAGTGATTGTGCTGAAGCATGATAGTTTCTTATGTGATGAAAGTCATTAGAAGAAACCAGGTTTAAAGATTATGTTGTTGAATTATCATTGAATTAAAGTTATTAAAGTCTATTGATCTATAGTTTTGATGATGAATGAATGTGTGTTGTTTTGAAATCTTGGAAATACTTGTGATATGTGAATAGTGGAATTGAATTAAGCACCTAAGATGTATACGATGGTACAGTTATACTGTGGGTTGTGTCATCCTATGGTTTTTGTGATTGATTAAAAAAAAAAAAAAACATTCATTGTTAGAGGTATATGTCTGGATATTAGATAAATTTAATTCATACTTAATGATTTACCCCTTTGATCTATCTTTTTCTTTTATTTAAAACCCATTGATTTACAGGAACTATTTTGATAAAGAGAGTCATAGCTTGAATCCTTTGTTACCAGCACAGGCCCCTTGAATATTACAGTTGCATGAACCAATTAAGTGACATCAAATAGTTGAGAACCAACTACCAGGACCTTGGGAGTTAGGCCACTACATGTAGTCTTTCTTTTTCAAGAGAAATAGAGTAGAAATATTCTATTTTAATGTTGTTTGTGTCATTTTAACCATCAACATCTATGTTTGGAATTCCTCTTTTGTGGACCAATTAAATCCCATGACCTCATTATCCTTTTTCCTGTAAGGTAAATATTTGGTAACCACTTGATTTTATTCCTTGTAAAATTATACCAAAACAACCCCTACATAAGGCAACATTTCCATATTCCTTTTCAATATTTTTATATCATGTCCCTCACAAATTGAAGTAGCTTGTTGTGAAATTGATTCATTTGTTTCTTTTCTCCAGTCTTGCATGGTTTTGATATTTCAATCATCTTTCAATATGGGAGGATGGAGACCATGATGTGTTTCATGAAAATTATTGATTAATTCACTTATCTTTGCCTCCAAAGGCTCAACCTGTCCCCTGAATTCCTAGATTCCATTCACAGCCTGGATGGTGGGCTTAAGTATTTTAAGTTTATTTATGTCTTGTTTGGCTCCCACAAACATCGTCCTTAACTCTTGGAATCTTGGGATCCATGTTTCCATGAGAGGGATTTCCAACTCTTTATCAATGTCAATTTTTCTATTGCATCCTTAATGGAAAAATAGTTGGTATGAATTCTATTTAACCTATTATTTACCCCTCTATTTAAATGTTCCAAAAATGTAGTGGAAATCTTCATGTTGCTAACAAATATTTCTCTATCATGACTGTCACATTTTTCTTTGTACTCCTTAGGTTGGTCAAGTAATTCCTCCTTGTTGGGACCTTCCTCTGTTTGTGATGCTTCTAATGTGCCTGGTCCCTTTATTGAAACGGGTACAGTTCCCATATTGTAGGGCACAATTTCCCATGAAGAACTTGTTGGAGGTGGAAAGGTAGTAGTTGTTGGCTCATATGAAGAAGTGGGAGAAGTAGCATCAGTCTACATTGGTTCCCCTGATTACAAATTATATAATTTTTATTTTAACAGTGCTAATTTTGTTTGTAGCTGCATTGTTTGTTGTTGATTCTTTCCATACTCAACCAACAAATCATTGTACCTCTTTTTGAAATACTCTTTTTGTATAGTTACTAATTCCACTATGCCCTTTTTGAATTATGCCACATTCACTGGCATGGTAGCAACCTCAATAGCTGATGTATTTGATATTCTCTTTATTATCAAACCTTCCCTATAGTCTAAATAATGCTCTACAACTTTAGGCTTATTTGTGTTGGGGACCAAGGCCCAAATAGCCAATGTATCCCACTACTCACTAAATGAAGATCCTTGTAGTTCTATGGTGGCTTCCTCTTCTAAGTTGTAGAGGGGTATATCACATCTTTTTACTATATCAAAAGAAATTACAGAGGCTAGGTCCCATTCTGGAAACAATAAGATACCACTTTTCCTCACTAGCTCTCTACCTTCAGATGTAGTCATTCCCTAAAATTTTTCCTTCATCTCCTTTAGAACCTTGGCTTGAATGGTTGCATCAAGTAACTCTGATTGGAGACTTCTTTTTCAATGAAACATTGTTTATATATTCATCCTTCTTAGCTCTATATACAAACTCCATGAAAGCCTTAGATTTCATAAAATAATCATCATTAAGGAATTTTGTGTATGCCTCCATCTTGACATCATCAGTATTATTTATCCCAGTTAGGTCAACTTTTCTTAACCTTAAACCCAATTATTGTGGCACTATTTCTACTTATGGAAGGCGCATTCCCTATTGCATTTCTTTCTCTAATACCCATATTTCTTCATCAGAGTCATCAGCATAATCTACCAAGCCAACAAATTCAACTCTTTGCTTCTCCTAAGGTGGTAGCCTTGGTGGTGATGAGTGTGTAGAAGGAGAGTCAACTTCAACAACATCAAATCTAGCTAATCTTTGGGGAGATGGAAGTGGCACTTCTTACATTGTGGGGGAGCTCTCTACTCCTCTAGTTGAGAAGAGGTAGCAATTGAATCATTTTTCTTTGATTTGTTCTTCCTTCTTGTAAAAACAAGTGGGCCTTTCCTCCATAACCAGGATCTCTCCTCCACTCTATTCCTCTTCAATATGTGCCTTCCCTTTATCTTGAATCATCCTCTCACCTTTTAGGTGACCCACCACTATCTCAAAATTTTGGAACATGTGCTCCATTCTTTGCATCTCATTGGGAATTTTAGTGAGTGCAGTGAATTCAAGATCCTTCTCCCTTATTTTTCTTTGCATTTTATCAAAATCAATCCATTTTTATTTTCTATCTTCTTGTTTCAAAAGATCAAAAAAAATTATAATGACATCTTAAGGGAATTGAAAAACATGGGTAAACTTGGAACTCTTGTTTCTTATTTTTATTCATGCCATATACCCTTTAGGATCATGAGTCCTTACTCCTTCTCTCCCCATTCCAAAAAACTTGAGTATTTCATTTATATTATCCCAACCTCCTTTTATCATCACAAAATCTGAGAAGCATGTATATGAAGGGAAGAATGTTCCCTTTCCATGATCCTTCAAATGTTTTTTCTCCACACTTCCCAGCTGCCACATTACTTCAAGGAACCCAATTCTTTCTAGCACATACTTCAGCAACAAATGGGTTGAGATGGATGTACCATACACTCTCAAAATTGTATAAGTGGGGTGGGGGATAATATCTGCCCAATTATGATCAACCCCAAATTCAAGTCTCATGTCCTTGGATCTCAATAAATCATGTAATCCTTGGGAATCCTTGGCACATTCATAACCAGAGATCTCCTCAACTTGGAGGCAAATAAATTTTGAAAAACCACATAATCAAATTTTCTATTGTCCTTATCTAGGAAAGTGGTCCAACATTGGACATGCAATTCCAAATCACCTTCCATCCTCTCCAATGTCATATTTTTTTCCAAAATAAGCGGCACCCTTGAATAAAAGCATATGCATGAATAATGAATACCAACTGAATTTTACTCCCACTTCACCCTTCTTCAAATTCACCAAACCTTCATGAATCTTCTCCACCAGGTATCCCACATAATCATATATTGTGCAATAATTGGGGTGTTGGATGTGTGTATCCATGTACATCCAGGCCATGGGCATACTAGTGAATAGATCATAGCCAATGATCTGACAGATGGAGTAGAAATTCTTTTGAAAATAAGGCACAAAATAATTAACTAGGAAGGGATCCTTGTCAAATGGACCCAATGTAACCCTTCGGCCCTCAATAGATGATAGATACTTTGGCAATATGTGGGTTATGAATGAGTACCTAACCTTCTCATATTTTTCCTTAAAAAATTTCTCATCAATGGGAACCATATCCTCACTCCATTCAATGAGTTTGAAAACATTTACAATTTCCTCCCTTTTTTCCATAACCATGTCCACTCCATCGAAAGCTCTCACGGTCCTTGTGACTGGATCATAATTGGCTACCACTACTTTCAATAAATCAATGTCCATGTAGAAATTGGGCACAATTAACTTTTCCAAATCTAGATTCCATAGGTTTCCCACTAGAATACGATAATTTCTATTCCTAAACCATCCACTGAACAATTCCCATCCAGTGAAAGATAATGTGGCATCCCTGACTGCACTATGCTTGTCAACCAACCCTTCAACAACTTGAGGACCACAAAATAATGGTTGACCCTTAGGTTTTTCACTAGTAGAGGGTGGTAGTTGATCGATTAGGTTCTGAACTATAAGTCTGATAGGGACTTTGAAGCCAAAGGCTTGCCCTTTTGATGAAGACACTTTTACTTTTGGGGCCATAACTCAAGGGTTTTTTGTAAATTAGGGTTTTGGTTTCACAAAATAAACTTATAGCCTGAGCAAGGGTTTGACAATAACAAGGAAAGACTATCTAATGAAATGAACGTCAAACCTTAAAAGAAATGCAAAAACCAAAAAACCCAGCTAACAATAGGAGGATGGGGAAAGCATAATTAAGCAAGTTTTAAACAATTTCAGAAGCAGGACAACAATTTGACTTACTAGTTTAGTGCAAGCTAAAAACCCTAACTTCGGCATTAAAAGCTTGAAAATCATGGAACGATATCCCCGAATGCGCAAAATGCCTTCAATAATTCTCAATTATGGTTTAAAACAAATTTTAAAAGCTTTGAAAATCCCAGTTTGGTAGCTTTGTGTCTTGTCCACCATTATGGATCACTCAGCTTTGAATGTTGACCATTGATCATGTAGTGGAAGTGAATGGACAAACAATCCAGATCGAGTCAACCAAGTTTCAAAAAGCTGACTATAAGCAGTCATTACATTTATCCAATCAGAACAAACCATGTGGAAGAGCTTCCTAGTCATGTGTAGGCTCCACAATCTTCTCTAGGACTGAAGCAATGGCCACATGTTAGCTTCCCCTCTTCCCTGTGATTCTTAACTCGTGCACAACTTTCAACAATGGGGAGGTGGGGAAGGGATCAAATTTAATGTGGAGTCTTAACCATGCATGTACTTTAAATCTCAAGCCTTCAACAGGGTGCATAAATCTCAAACACAATAGATAGCCCAAATTATATCATCTCACTCATTTGTAAAACATGTGCTTGAACATCCCTTTTAGTAGCATGGACTTTACCATCCATACCCCTACACTAAAATATTTCATCAATATTTCTACCTTATCTAATGTTTCCTCCATCGTTCAGATAACTCCATATGGCACTCTCCCACTTCCCTGTTGAGAGACGAGAGGTAGAGATGGGTCCCCCAAGGGATGGTAGGGAGTGTTCAGGATTGACCCACATCATCCACCTAGAACCATTGATCTCACTGAATGGGGAGCTTACCCCTTTCAAAGCTTGTTGGGTCCCAAGGACAGATATCATCTTCCCATTGCCTTGTGATAATATTTTAATGCAAAATAAAATCAAACAGGAGAGCAAGGAAGGGCTCAGATTTAGTTGCATCATCCAATCTTTGTCATCGATTTGTCTTGTCCTATTGTTTGTTGACTTTCAAAGACATCAAATCTTCCACTACAAAAGGGTGTGTGGCACTCGACCGCTAGCCCATGGGAAAATTATAATGATAAAAAGACTTGAGTGGGGGCGTGGGGAGCAGTCCAGATCTGATCACATAGATCGGGCAGTCCTTGTAAAGCAATAATTTTATACATGTAATTGTTAGTCCTTAAAGAGGGGGTCATAGCTAGGTAGATTATGGTTGGGGACATAAATCCTAAGGTTAATACATGAAGTCAGCGAATGAAATATTAAGCTCAGACTTAGGACCTTGTAGAAATATTTTGATGAATTTCGGCTCGCATTAACATAGATATTATTTTCAATAAATCAACAGGTGATGATCGAGATCGTTAGGACTTGGGGTTGGTAACAAGATGAACTCAATGGAACAATTCATGAATTAGGTGACTAAGAACCGGTGATAGGAATTCAATAGAAAATTATAACATTCTCAAAGGATTCAAACTTAGGATTTTTTGGAAAGGATTTTAAGAACTCAAAAATCCTAAGCTATGGTAATGAATGACACCCTAAGCCCTGGGACATGAAGCTAACCAATTTTTAAAAAAAATTGAATGGAAAACAAATCATCTTAGGTATTCCATCATGTAGTATTAGATAAAATGTTCCTATAATAGACAACATCGACAGATAAACATCGTGAAACATTAAAAACATCTATGGGAAGTGATACAGCAACATTGTTTATCTTTTTATGATCTTATCTTTTCGATTTATCTTATCATCACATTCTCATGATCTCTCAAGGATGCCCATAAGGATTTAGAGAGGAAGGAATGGGGCATTGATCATTAATTTTTTTTGTTCTCTATTTCATGGATATTTTTGTATTACTACCACAATGACTACTTGCTTTGTTTTATGTATGAAAGTTGCTTTGGATAATTCATGTAAGTGGTTGCATATTCGGTACTCCATACCTTTCCATGTAACTACTTTGAAATGTTTCAAAAATTCTCTCCCATACATTCTAACAAGGTTTTTGTATGTTTGGTATGAGCAAGAATACTCCTTGTTTGTAGAGTCAAAGTCCACACAATAGATATAAATTCACCTTGTTCATTAATAACCAAGTGCATCATGTCTATCTACTAAATCAATAAGGATTTCTAAAAAACTACTTAGTCCTCCATGAAATCAAAATTGTAGTAGTAACAGTGATCTAGAATGCATATAATTTGAATCATCAATGAATCAACAAATAAAAATAATCTAACACTTTTATCCATCTCTAATCATACTAACATATCTTATGACTAACATCTGCATCCTACATCACAAATTCATTTGTACCACATGCATCCTGCATCCACAAACTCAGAAGTACATATCATTTCCATCATATAAATAAAACATCACACGTCGTGAATCTATCACATACATGTAAACATCATTCATTCATCCATATCATATAAATGCATCAAAAAAGAACAAAAACATGAGCATATAATTGTAAATCATTTAACATAAACATATAAAATCCATACACATCTGATAACACATATATGCCACAACAAAAAATGATATATCTCATATATCATCAAAAAGGGAATGTCATGTACATCATCAAATAGCATGTGTGATACACAAATATACAAAATATATATACGAGGCCTCAAATAGGCCAATGAATGTATATACAAAAATATTTGTCTACATATGTCTTTGATACAAATATAAAGATCACGAAATAATCAAATGCCAGCCCTGTTGATCATCCTGAGGTGGGGATCTGTGTTGTTGTTAGTTTTGAACAGGAGATGGCTGTAGTTTCCTGACAAACTATCCTCCTGACTCTACCCCTGTAGCACTACTAGGCTCACTAAAATGAGGATGCCTCTGTGCTCGAGGTACAAAAGCCTCATATAAGGTTTGATAGTAAGTCCTTTCATTAATGAGCTGATCCCACTCACTTTGATGTTGTTGCCTCTTTGTATCTCTCTCCTATCTAAGAGAATCTCACTCTAATTGAAGATGATCTCTCTCAATAGTAACTATGGCCAACTACACCTTGAGAGCCTATCAGCTCATTGGATTTGCATCTATCTCCCCATCTCTGGCATCTCTATCCTAAATGGCATGATTTCTTGGTCGTGATCTAAGAAATCCTTGTCATCTCCCTAAGGGGGAGGAGCCTGTGGCACGTACTGCTACTACTGATCTTGGCCATCATGTTGTTGGCCATCATCTTGTACATTTTGCATATGTTGCAACTTCTCATGGGTAATCCTCAGCCACTATTAATCATGTTGGCATCGAACCACATCTCCTCTCCTGACCCCCAAGATTGGACCTCCAACTACTCATGTGGGGGGCATAGTCAATCTCAATGGCCTGTGGTAGACCCACCATCCATCATACTCTCTTGTAGTCCCTAGATTAGGTCCACCCACTGCCCAACCCTGTCCAAATGGTCTCAAAGCTCTTAAATTTGCAACTATTTCCTATGAATCAACACAAGCCCCCCATGCAGTCTCCTCCCATGTAGTCTGTCCAAATATAGTTATATAATCATCAGTCAGGTGAGTTTGGTGCTCATTGAACTATTTAAGAACCCTATCTAGTAAATATATCTCAAAAATTATATCGACTCAACTGATCAAAAATTGAGTTTTCCTACTACTACTGGTCATCTAGCTAGGCCTCGCAATCCTATATGACCACCATGTAAAGTTTGTCATATACTTGAATATTGCCCTCTACTGGGATAGTCTACCTAGTTGAGTGTAGTGGAGGTAATCAAAATACTGATAGCCATAGGGGTCATGGGCATCCCTATCTCACATTCCCTCTAGACAGGTGATGGAAACCCTCTCCCAAACCCAGAAATGGAGTAAGCTAGCATCAACTGAATTGTTGCTACCACCTCATGCATATCCCTGTACAAATGGTCTAGAACACATTGACCCCAAGTATATATGGTCATGTGGTCTATACTCTACTCTATGGAAATGCCCCAACCAATGGGAAACCTCCTAGCCCTCATGTCGAGCATCAGTGATCCAGTAATCAATCCTACTAAGATGATAACCATAGGGTATGCACCATCAGTAAAGGAAGCTAAATCAATCTCAGATTCAATGACCTATAGCTTCTTCGCACTGATTAACCTCTACATAGTTTTTGTACACCTCTTGATGTCGTAATCAATCAACTCTCCATGAATGGGGATCCCCAAAATCCTCCATTCATCCTCGAGGGTAATGGTACACTCTCAAGTCAGTAAATGAAATGAAGAGGTCTCTAAATGCCACCTCTCCAACAAAGCATTCATCATCACCCAATGAGCTTAGATCTCTGGCATGTAGGCAATGCATCGTAATCCAATGACATCAAGAAAATCCCTCTCCAACTCTTAAAAGGTAGCTAATTTTTGCATCAACCAAGTTTTTCACTCTCACATGTACAAAGGCTTAAGGATAGCCTACAAAGATTCAACCCACAGTATCACATATTTTCTATTAAAATAAATTCAAGAGCTTAAAACTATAATTAAGCTAGCTAAATTAGTTAATTTAAGCAATAACACACTTTTTCTAGGGTGATAGTGGCCATGTTTTTCAATAGCATCTATCAATAGTGATAGCAAGCATGTTCAAAGGCGATAGTGGCCATATTTCTCAATAGCAACCTTTTTCCTAAAAATTCTATCGTGTGGTTAAATTTGACAAAAGCAACCACTCAAAAGTGGTCATCCTTAGCAATAGCGACCAAATTTTTCAAAAGCGGCCATCCTAAAGAAGCTATAGCATTTTTATTATGTCAATAGCGAGTTTTTCCTAATATTGTCGCTATCGCCTAGACTAACTTTGTGCATTAATTACATAAGCGAAAAATTAATGAAAGCAAAAATTAAAGATACACATACTACAATCCTCGTGTTGACTGGTCATCGGTACTACCTAACCACATCCACTCGATGTGGTACTCCTAGAACTCGAGGCATTTTGAATCATCATTTGTAGCAATAAATCACTAAAAACAATCCAGTGGAAAAATCTCACAAAACGAGTGCAAATCAGGGGTAATTTCACCCTAATTTCCATTTTAACCTCCCCAAAACCCAAATTTTTACCCTAGAACCCCTTCTAGGTAGATTTTGGGAGCACCTATGACCATCTGAAACCATAAATGTGAGCCCTAGGCCTTAAGTTTTCATTCTCTACACATTTGAACTACTCTAGAACCTAATTGAGCACCTGAACTAAAAAAGTATTTTTTTTAGCTAACCTCTTGAGGGGGTAGCCCAACATCTTATCATCCTTTTGTCGACCACTAGGGCATAGTGGGCATATTAAAATTTTCAAATCTTGATCTAAACATGAAATTCTTTGAAACAATGTAACCAATACTTTGTGTCAAAGAGGGGGAAAATGTAGACATGTAAAAATGACCTGACGCATATCACATATCTTGAATTATATTTTTCCATTATTGACATCATTTAACATCATTTGCATCATTAACCCTATTTTATTCTATTAATTAAATAATCTTGAATTGTTTAATTAATTCACTATGTCATCACTTAATTTAACCTTATTCCTAATGATTAATTAAGCACAAATTATTTAATCATGTCACTAATATACCTTATTCATATAAATTAATTAAATTTTTATCATTAATAATTTAATTAAAGCTACTTTACCTAAACTCCAAATTTGAATAATCATTTCAATTATTCAAATTTCCCCAAAATCACTCAACATGATCAACAAATAAATATATCTTTATTTGTTAAAGTCAAATACAACTTGCACATTCCTCTCAAACATTAATTAGTTATTAAATTAATTAATATATCCTCACATATCTTGATTGAATAAATCATGACCACTGATTTCTCAATATATTTCCCAATCCCACATATTATGTTAATCCCACTAAACACTCAATCTAATTTCTTCAATCCCATCAATCATTCAATATAATCCCACTGATTATTCAATTCAAATCCTTAATTAGATCAATCAAAGGAGTTAATTGATCAATCTATTTCCTCTCAACAAATCTCAACCATTGATCGTGATCTTTCATTGTTGAATCCTAATTGTTCATCTAAAAAATTGAAAATCTATTAAACAACCTTCTTCCTTCTCAAAAATGATCAAATAATCTAGAGAATTTGTTGAGAGGTCATGTCAAATTGGCTATTGAAGCGCATTGATCAAATACTTGCATTCTAGATCATCATTACTACTACTTTTGAAGATTTCAACAACAATGGAGGCTTTGTATTGACCAAAAAATCCAACATCCTTTTATCAATACGAATACACTCTGACATGGGATGGAAAAATTGTAGTCTTTGAATTCGTTTATGTTCTCATTTATGCTAACATTTCTTGTTGAATTCATTACTATATAATTTCATTTCATGAGTAGGTTGGAATTTATCTTGTTTTGATTTAAATTCTTTTGTTTTCATTGTTTTATTCCATTAGTCCATTTCCCCTTACATAATAACACTCTTCTCTATCTTCTTTTCCATTTTGGCAATGAGCCTTTGGTAGTGGGCGTTTATTTCTTTTGTTGATGCTACTTTATATTGTGATCCAATCCTCACCATGGTTTTTCCCTTCTTGGTTTTTCCATGTAAATTTGGGGATTCTTTGTGTATGATGTTGTTTTGGCTCTATTTATGTTATATGCTTTCATGATAAATCATTCTAACAGCTTAAGTTTTAATTGGATTAATGTGGATATGAATGTTTGTGATGGTTTTGAAGTTTTCAGGTACAATTGATTCACCCCCCTCTCAGTTGTCCTGTGCATTCAAAAATTGGTATCAGAGTGAGGTTCCTTGGAATAAAGCTTAACTGCTTGAGGTAGATCTAGGATGGTGCACAA
Organism: Sequoiadendron giganteum; assembly: GCA_007115665.2. Lineage (NCBI taxonomy): Eukaryota > Viridiplantae > Streptophyta > Pinopsida > Cupressales > Cupressaceae > Sequoiadendron > Sequoiadendron giganteum. The sequence continues at coordinate 326,912,652 of CM021109.1, read as the reverse complement.
GAAGGATGTTCCTATGTTTGATGGATTAGATTATACATTCAGGAAGACAAGGATGGAAGGTTTTCTAGTTTTTATTGGATTTTAAATCTATAATTATGTTGAGAAAGGATACACTATACCTATAAATGGTTTGAGTACTGATGATGAGATCAAGGCTTATGAAAACAATGGTAAAGCAAGGTATGATCTCTTAAGTGGTATTTCTAATTATGAATTGGTGAAAGTTATGAATCTGAAAAAATGCTAGAGTAATTTAGGTAAAGTTAGAAAGCATTTATTAAGGAGATAATAAGATAAAGCAAGCTAAGATGAAAAATTTTAAGATCATGTTTGAGACCCTACAATTGTCTAAAGATGAAAACATCACAAGCTACTTGCAGAAGGTGGATGAATTTTTCAATGGTATTAGAGGCCTTGGTGGAGAACTAAAAGAAGAGAAGGTAAAGAAGGTACTCAAAACTCTTCCTAAAGCTTATATTCATAAGGTTTCTACTATTAAAGAATTACAAAATTTGAATCAATATACTAGATATTAGTTGTATGGTTCTTTAACTTCTTTTGAAATGAGATAATTTGGTACAGGTAGTGCAAACGTTGAGACTAATTTTAAGTATGGAAAATCAGAGAAGACTATGGAGTCAGATTAGGAGGATCTTGATGGTGTGGAAGCTAACTTTGTGAGAAGAATGAAAAAGGGTATTGGAAATTACAGAGGTAAGATACCTTTCAAATGTTTCAATTGTTGAAATATAGGTCATTATGCTTCAAGATGTACATACAGATCTTTGAATGACAAAAATAGGGAGAACAAAGGTAAGATGATTAAGAAAAATTATTATGTTAGAGAAGATGCAAGTATATATTATTATGGAGATGATGAGGATGGTGAATTCTTTTTCATGGCTTTAAAAGATGAATCTATTTATGCTAACTTTGAGAGATATGTGAAGGAAAGGGCTTTGGAAGCAAGTGCTAAAACTGAAGGCACTTTGGTGTTTTATTTTCATGCTAGACATGAGAAGAAATACTAGATCATTGACAATGGATTCTTTAATCATATGACCATTGATAAGAGTAAGTTTGTTAAACTTGAAAAATATGAAGGAGGACTTGTTAGGTTTGGTGATGATACATCTACTAAGATATGTGGAAAAGGTTCAATCAGTTTTGATGGAAATCATAACATTGATGATTTTCTTTATGTTAAGAGTTTAAGACATAGCCTCTTGAGTTTTGGATAAATGTGTAGCAAAGGATACAATATTATGTTTCATAATGATGGTTGTGAGATCAAAAAAGGCTCTAGAACTTTTATTTCTACTAGAAGAAGGAAAAATGGAAATGTCTATCAGCTTAAATGTGTTGATGGTTATTGTTTCATAACTTGGATCAATGAGAGTTGGCTATATGGAATAGAAGAATGTGTCACATTGATTTTGATAGCCTAGTGAAAATAAGTTTCAAAGTCAAAGAATAATCTTCTACCAAACTATTGGAATTGGTGCATACAAATATTTGTGGTCATACCAAAGTAATAAGTATTCAAGGTAACATGTATTTCATGCTATTAATTGATGATTAATCTAGAACAACATGGGTTAATTTTCTCAAAGAAAAACCAAAAGCTTTAGATAAGTTCAAAGCATTCAAATTTATGGTTGAGAATGAAATGGATATGAAAATTAAATTTTTGAGGTCTCATAGAGGTGGAGAGTTCACCTCCAATGAGTTTAGCATATTTTTTGAGAATCATGGAATAAAGAGGAATTTATCTTCCCCTTGGACTCCTTGGTAGAATGGACCAATTGAAAGAAAGAATAGGACTATTCAAGAAGCTACAAGGAAAATGATGAAAGAATCAACTCTACCAGAAGTTTACTAAAGAGAAGAAATTCATATTGTTGTTTATATATTTAACAGAGTGAAAGCAAGACCAAATAGCACAAGGACTCCTTATGAGCTATGGTATCGAAGGATTCCTACTGTTAAATACTTCAAAGTGTTTGGAAGAAAATTCTCTATTAGAAGGGATGAAGAAAATTCTCTATTAGAAGGGATGAAGAAAACTTAGGAAATTTTTATGCAAGGTCTAATGAAGGTATCTTCCTTAGATATTTTACTTAAAGAAAAGCTTACTAATGCTACAAAAAAAGGCTAAGAAAGTGGTGCAAGAGCACCATGATAATGTTATGATTCCATGGAGTAAATTTTGAAGATTGATCAAATTTTGGTATGTTTAACTTGTAATAAGGTTAGATGAGTCATTTTACTCATCTATAGGTCTTTGGGAGGTCGTTTGAGTTAAATTCGGCAAATATGTAAAAGTTGTTCAAAGATGCAAAATTGCAAAAATTGTAAAGTTGCAAAAATGCAACATATGGAAGGTGAAAGGTCATTTGTGCTTTAGGTCATTGGAAATTAGTTTTAATTTGATGATTCATGATGTAAATTCCTTTAAAAGTCTTTGTAAACACTTTTTAAGGTGTGGGTGATTGTATTTTGGATTTGAATAATGTAAGGCACTATTTTCTTACATATTTCCACAAAAATTTACTATTTCCAAGTGTTGTATGGCCCTATATGGGCATAAATTCATCTTTAAATTATTGTAAGTCATAGTGTCTTCAATCAAATTCCTTTTATAATTCGTTTCATACAAATTGATGAGGTTTTGTGAAAGATATTATGAGTTTTGTGAAAATAGTCATAACCCTATCCTAGGGTAATCAAAGGCAAAGAAATTTATGTTTCTCTTATTCTATCTAGTGGAAATCCATAATTTTTGGTGAATCTACTCCTTTTTGTATATACCTTCATGTTCTATAAGTTTTAGATCATAAGAATGAGGTTTGTATGGTGAGTGAGTGCTACCCTAGACTGGAAAACAAAGTTTTATGCATAGTTAAGAAGCTTAGCACCTAGGGTTTGATATAATACTCATAAAATTGGTCTTGTTAAGTTTCATAGAGCTTGTACAGGCCTAAATAAATTATTTTCAAGCATTATTCAAATTAACTTGAGTCTAGAGATAGGAGAACCAATAAGACCCTTATGTAACCAAGCCTAATTAGGCTCAATCTGTACTATAACTGCAAGTTTTGTGCCATACATTACAAAAGACCCTTATTCCATTTTGGGATATGTTTTGTATAAGGGAAAACGGGTATCCAAATATGTGATGGGTTTTTTGGTTTCAGTGTCTTTCCTATGGGGAAAATCTTAACAGTCAATTCAAAGACTTACAAGCATGGAAATCAGATTATGAATGAATGTTAACCAAAATAGGAAACCTATGTTCTTGTGGTTTTTGAAGAGTTGAAACATGTTGTGATAATCCTATTAGATTTTCCCTAAGAGTTGAGTGGGTGATGTGTGCCCTAGAAGCCAAGGTTTTTGTTTGAGTGTCATTGTAGCACATTTGGGACAGTCATGAAGAAAAGGTCAAAGTATCAAAAGGAAGACCTTGAAGGTTATTTGTTTTGATTTGGTTAAGGTTCATAAATGATGGAAAACACAATGGAGGTCATGTTTAAGTTTGAGGAGGTGGAATTCAAATACTGTTCCATGTTAAGTTTATGAAGAATTCTTGTGAAGATAGGTGAGTTTGTGGAATTGAAACCCATAGTGTTTTGAGATTTGTTTTCAGTGAGTTTGTTCTCTTCCTTTGCTTGCATCAATTTGGTATTAGAGCTCAGCAAAGATATGGGCTAGAGAGAGTTTATGTTTTGTAGATTTGTGTTGTGGTTGTGTGTAGGTTAAGAAGAACCTGGTTGCTATCAAGAGAAGGCAGGGAAATTTGAGAGAAGTTGAAGCAAGGAGAGACTTTCTTAGAGACCATCTAGAAGATGGATTTTCTGATGAGACATTTGTGGGCAAAGGAAGAGAGGAAGAAGAGAAAGAGACAAGAGAAGTTTGACAAAGAGATTTTTGAGTTGAAGAAAGAGGTGAGAAGACTGAACGTAGAGTTCTAGGAGTCCATGATGATGATGGAGCAGATGATTAAGAAGATGACAAGTTGGCACTTGAATATTAAGAAGAAAATTACATGGCCCATAAAGAAGATAGTTGAAAGAAGAAGAAGGAAAATGAAGATAAAAGAGAAAGAAGAAGAAGTGTTTGAAGATGCAAATGAAGAATTCAAGGATGAAGATAGTGCAGTCATTCTCAAGCATGAAGAAGAAGGAGAAACAGAGATAAAGGTCTTTATTTCAGAGGAAGGAGATATTGAGTTGGTGTCAAGATTGGATGAAGAAATAATTAAAGATGAATTGATCTTTAAGATTTGCAAGAATTGAAGACAAATGGAGGTATTGTGATAGAGTTGATGTATCATTTTCTTGGTAAGATAATGTTTTGGATAGAAAATAATTTTCAGATCAAGATGCAGTAGTTTGGAGAAGGACAAAAGGATATTAAGACACATCAAGGCATGAAGAAGTTGATTCCAAGTGGTAAAACAAGGGGAGGACTGATTTACATGGACAAGTTCAAGCAAAAAGTGAAAATGAAGGTGATTAGGAGCAGTTTCAAGGATATTTGAGGTAGAGAATACAAAGGATAAATATTTTTGGACAACTTCAAATTCAAGTGGACTTGAAATTCATTTGGCCAAGAGTATAGTGGAAGAGCACCATGACAATGTTATGATTCCATGAAGTAAATTTTGAAGATTGATCAAATTTTGGTATCTTTACCTTGTAATAAGGTTAGATGAGTCATTTTACTCATGTATAGGTCTTTGGGAGGTCATTTGAGTTAAATTGGAAAATATGTAAAAGTTGTTCAAAAGATGCAAAATTACAAAAATTGTAAAGTTGCAAAAATGCATATGGAAGGTGAAAGGTCATTTGTGCTTTAGCTCATTGGAAAGCAGTTGGAATTTGATGATTCATGATGTAAATTCCTTTAAAAGTCTTTGTAAACACTTTTTAAGGCCTGGGTGATTGTATTTTGGATTTGAATAATGAAAGGTGTTGTTTTCTTACATATTTCCATAGAAATTTATTGTTTCCAGGTGTTGTACGGACTTGTATGGGTATAAATTCATCTTTAAATGATTTTAAGTCATAGTTTCTTCAATCACCTTCCTTTTATAATTTTTTTTATGCAAATTGATGAGGTTTTGTAAAAGGTATTGTGAGTTTTGTGAAAACAGCCATAACCCTATCCTAGGGTAATCAGAGGCAAAGAAATTTATGTTTCTCTTATTTTATTTGGTGGAAATCCCTATTTTTTGGTGAAGCTAATCCTTTTTGTATATACCTTCATGTTCTATAATTTTAAGATCATAAGAATGAGGTTTGTATGGTGAGTGAGTGCTTCCCTAGACTGGAAAATAGAGTTTTGTGCACAGTTAAGAAGCTTAGCACCTAGGGTTTGATATAATACTCATAAAATTAGTCTTGTGAAGTTTCATAGAGCCTATACAATCCCAAATAAATTATTTTCAAGCATTGGTCAAATGAACTTGAGTCTGGAGATAGGAGAACCAATAAGACCCCTGTGTAACCAAGCCTAATTAGGCTTAATGTGTACTATAACAAGTTTTGTGCCACACATTACAAAAAACCCTTATTCCATTTTGGGATATGTTTTGAATAAGGGAAAATGGGTATCAAAATATGTGATGGGTTCTTGGTTTTGATGTTTTTCCTATGGGGAAAATTCTAACAATCAATTAGGAGACTTACAAGCATGTAAATCAGATTATGAATGAATGATAACCAAAATAGGAAACCTATGTTCTTGTGGTTTGTGAAGAGTCGAAACATGTTCTAATACTATTGGAGTTTCCCTAAGGGTTGAGTGGGTGATTTGTTCCCTAGAAGCCAAGGTTTTTGTTTGAGTGTCATTGCAGCACATTTAGGACAATCATGAAGAAAAGGTCAAAGTATCAAAAGGCAGACCTTGAAGGTTATTTATTTCGATTTGTTTAAGGTTCATAAATGATGGAAAACACAATGGAGGCCATGTTTAAGTTTGAGGAGTTGGAATTCAAATATTGTGCCATGTTGATTTTATGAAGAATTCATGTGAAGATAGGTGACTTTGTCGAATTGAAACCCATAGTGGTTTGAGACTTTTTTTCAGTGAGTTTGTTATCTTCCTTCGCTTGCATCAGAAAGATTGTTGAGAGTGCAAGTGTCAATTTTCATAAAGACCTACAGAATAATTTATTGGTGATATATGGATATGAATCAAATGAGTCTTCTTGCAGGGAAGAAGAAAAAGCTAAAGAAAAATAAGTTCACATTGAAGAGGAAGAAGCTCTAGAAAATATTCCTAAAACTACTAAGTATTTACAGAAGAATCATGTTCTGAAAAATAGATCATTGGTGATAAGAGCAAAGTTGTACTTCCAAGAAGGAATTTTTTTGAAGAATGGGTAAACCTATGCTTACTTTATGAAGTTGAACCTAAAATAGTGATTGAAGCATGCAAGGATGAGTATTGGATCAAGGCTATGGAAGAAGAAATAATACAGATTGAGAAGAATCAGACTTGGGAACTTGTCCCAAGACCAACAAACAAGAATGCGATTGGAACTAAGTGGGTATTCCAGAACAAAATGAATGAGAGTGGAGAAGTTGTAAGAAACATGGCAAGGCTTGTGTGTAAAGGATACTCACAAGTAGAAGGAATAGAATTTGAGGAAACATTTGCTCCAGTGCCAAGAATGGAAGCTATCAAGATGTTTTTGGATTTTGCAGAACATAAGGATTTTAATTATATCAAATGGATGTGAAGTTCGCTTTCTTGAATGGTGAATTGGAATAAGTATACATAGAACAACCAAAAGGATTTCAATTATCAAATAGATCGGATATGGTTTGCAGATTGAAGAAGGCATTATATGGGTTGAAGGAAGCTCCCAAAGCTTGGTATATAAGGTTGGATAGGTACTTTTTGCAGCAAGGATTCAATAAAGTTACCGCAAATAGAAATCTTTACTTCAAAGTTGGAAAAGATCAAATCTTGATTGTGGTTGTCTATATTGATGTCATATTTTTTCGAGAAAATGAATCTATGTGTAAGAAATTTGTGGAAGAGATGGAGAAATAATTTTAAATGTCAATGTTTGGGGAGATGAATTTCTTCCTTGGACTACAAATCAATCAGACAAATAAAGGTATTTTCATTTTACAATCAAAGTATGTTAAGGAAATGTTGAATAAGTTTGGAATGGAAGATTCCAAACTAGTATGTACCCCTATGGTTATTAGTTGCAAGTTGAGTGAGAATGATGAATCTCCTAAGGATGATCAGAGCAAGTATAGATCAATGATTGGAGGACTACTATATCTAATTGCTACTAGACCAAATAGCATGCATGCAATTTTTCTTGTGACTAGATTTCAAGAAGATCCTAGAGAGTCACATATTATAGAAGTGAAGAGTATATTTAGATACTTGAAGGGAACTCTGGATCAAGGCTTGTGGTATCCAAAGGATATTGACTTTACTCTAAGTGCTTACATAGATGCAGATTAGTTTTTTTGTGTAGATGATAGGAAAAGTACAAGTGGTGGTGCATTCTTTCTTGAATCCAGATTGGTGTCATGGCTAAGAAAGAAATAAAATTCAATGTCTTTATCTACTGCAAAGGAAGAATACATTGCAACAACATCTTGTTGCACATAATTGTTGTGGATGAGGCAAACATTAAAGGATATTAGAGTGGTCCATGATGAACCAATTTCTATTTTTATTTATAATACAAGTGCTATCAATATATTAAATAATTTGGTAATGCATTCAAGGACAAAGTATATCTCAATCCGGTATCACTTTTTGAGAGAGAAGGTTGTAGAGAATGAAGTGTAGCTTGAATAATTGCCTACAAAGAATTAGGTTACTAACATATTCACTAAGGCTCTTCCTAAGGATACTTTTGAGTATCCCTAGGAGAATTTTGGGGTTATTGCCTCTCATTCTTTTAACTAGATGCATAAGGAGATGCATCAACCCAATGGATCTCAAAATTCATTCTTTGGTCTAGACTAATGTTGTTGGCTACCTCTCAGGGGAAGTAGGTAGTGACATTATTGGTTGTTGCAATAAGGATGAGCAGGAGTTTTCATTATGCAATGATTATTGATTGATGTAGTTGGGTGTTTTCTCCTAAGGGGGAGTATGCAGAGCAGTAAAAGAAAGGAAGTTCAAGAGCAATGGTAAATAGTATGATTAATTTCAAAGGGGGAGAAATAATGATATAAATATTTTATCCTTTTCCATTGATGTCAAAGGGTGAGAGAGTAATGTGAAAAATAAAATGTTAAGGGAGAGAGTCATGTGAAAATACAAGCTACAAAGGAGGAGAGAACAATATGAAAATGAAAAGTGTTATTTATCAAAGGGAGAAAGTAATGAGTCAATTTTGTAAGGGGGAGTAAAGAAATAATGAGTTGGTATGGAGTAGAGCATTGATGATCATATTTGTTGTGTTTGTTGTTGATGGTTTTTCAGATCATGTGTTGCCATCAATGACGAAGGTGGAGATTGTTGCAAGTATATGTAGTTGGTGGTGTCATTGATGTCAAAAATATTTGGTGTTTCCATTGGTGTCAATTGTATGAGTGGGAGATTGTTGCAAGGATGTGCAGTTGGTATTGAGTTGATTTTATCTCTAATGATTCTTTGATTAGTTGCATTAATTTATCATTAGTAAGCTACCGGTGTCAACCTCTAGTGTTTCTTTGATAAGATTTTTTTTATGGATGTATGGTTTATTTGCTATGTTTTAGTTGGCTTGGTGGTGATGAGGAAGTGTTGAAGATGTTGATGATATATTTTTGGTGATTGGTTTCCAAGTATTTTTGAGAAAATGTGAATAAAAAGAGGAAACAATGTGTTCAGTGATGTTATGTGTTGTAGAGTAGCATTCTGGTTTGGCTCATCATTTCTTCCATGGTGAAGATTATCTTGTGTGGTTTGGATATGTTGATCAAAGTTTTCTAGAGGTGTTGCATTTAGAATTTGGTATTCTACATCATTGCGGAAAGGAAGGTGTGTTCACCAGTGTGTGAACTGTGTATTGTACATGTGTTTGGGAAAAATATTTTTGCTCCAATTTTCTCCGCAGAGTGGTTTCAGGTCTTGGGGATCTAGAAGGGTGTTGATAGTATTTGCATCTTTCTTCAATTGAATTTTTTCATGATTTAGTGCTTCAGAAGTCAGTTTCTTGAGTTATGGTGTATGAAAAAATTATTTGAGTATACTAGGTGTGTGCATTCTTTAGGTGAAAGTTGTTGCAAAGGAATTTTTTGGATTCTAGGGTGTTTGTGGAATATTCTATATTGTGTTCAAAATTTAAGTGGTGTTAGCAAGTTGTCTTTGGATTTGAGGAAGAATGTACTTAAATGTTTGATGGTGTTAACAAAGGTTCGATCGACCTTGGGTGTTTACACTAATTGTGAAGTTGCTTTGATGATTATCGAGGTGTGGCATGACATGTATGAGAGGATTTAGGTCCTAGCTAAGGTGTGTTGTGGTCCACCTTCATTCCTTTCCACCGTGGAAATGTTTTGGTGCTGACCTAATTTGAATTTGCATGGTTGAGGTGCATAGCCGACCTTGGAGAATTTTTTCAAGGTTGAAGATGGTATAAATAAGTGTTGAATTGTTGAGGGATGCAAAGATAGAAGTGTGTGATGTGAAAAATATGAATTGTAGAGTTGTAAGGTAAAAATTTGTGAAGTGCAGTGTGAGATTTCATGTGTTAGATTGCTAGATGTATTGAGTAGAAGGTATCTACAATTCTTCAGTAAGACTGCAAAGGTGTTGGTGATGTTGTGGTAGAATTTTTTGTTGTATTGAGATTGTTTTCTCATTGTAACACTCTTCTTTATCTTTTTTTATATTATGGTAGTGAGCCTTTCTTTCATTTGGGAAATGAGCCCTCTGGTAGTGAGCTCTATTGTATTCAGTGTTGATTTTACTTTATATTATGAGCTAATCCTCACTGTGGTTTTTCCCTTCTAGGGTTTGCCACATAAATTTGGTGTTTCTTTGTGTATGATGTTGATTTTCTTTTGTTTCTATCATCTTCTTTCATGATAAATCATTCTAAAAAATTAAGGATTAATTGGATTAATGTGGATATGAATGTTTCTGAGGGTTTTGAAGTTTTAAGTTACAATTGATTCACCCCCCCCCCTCTCAATTTTCTTATGCATTCAAGAGATGGATACCTTCCTCCTCATCTCTTCAGATTTCAAAGAACCCACCACATCTTCAATCTTCAATATAACAAAAGTACTTGCAATAGCCATAACAAGAGAACCCAATGAATCAAGCAAAGAACAAAGCAAGATTTGACATTTCTCCTCCTCAGCCATTTTGACACCAACTAATCTTGATTGAGCCACCAACATATTGAATGCTTCGAGGTGGTTTTTATTTTTCCACCCTCTTTCATTCTCAATGAATATAATTTCTTCCTCAAGAAAATCTTGTTCACTAAATATTTGTCTTGATACATCTCATCAAGCTTCTTCCATATTTTTTGTGTAGAGGTCTCTTAATGGGCATTGATTGAAATAGAGTTTTCCAAGCACAATCTAATTAGACCCTTGGCTTTATGTTCCATAACATCATATTGATCAGCCAAAGTAGGATTTGTGAGCCTTGAAACCTTCTCATCAACAACATCCCACATATCTCAATCTATTAATAGATCCTCCATATTCAGCTTCCACATTTCAAAATTATTTCCAAAAAATTTATCCACCTCTATTCTCCTTGATGAACATTGTCTTTAGTTCAAAAAACCCAACCCACAATTGAAACCAAAGGTAATCAGGCTCTGATACCACTTGTAAGGAAGATAAGGTAGCAGAACAACTTCCTACACTAATCTTGAAAGGAGAATAATGCAAACTCTATAGATCTTTTCAATTACAGAAACTTAAAACAAAAATAAACATAAATATCTTGCATACCACAACACAATGATTTACGTGAGAAAAACCCTTTCGAGAGGAAAAATCCACACTCCCAAAGCTACCCAATATATTATTTGGAAATCACAAAGATTATAATATACTTGCAGAGAAAGCTTCTCATAGGAATATCATCAACTAGAGATCCAGAGGCAACATGACTACTATTAGACTCTTAGAATACATCACAATACATATTCGCAATACAATGCCCTCATAAAATAGGGTTTCCTTCTAGGGAAAGTCAAGCTAGTAAAATATTGGTCATCAAATCTAAGACCTAATGATGAACAGTCTAGATTTATAATAGTAAATATACATAAAAAATTCCTTTTGGGGGTGGTACCCCCAAGCCCTCGCCAAGGCACGCAGCCCTTGGAACCCTCGTGTGGGGGTGCCTCCTAGCACCCCCCAACACTGACATATCAATACTTTATGTAATTGCAAGGTTGAGACACATTTTCCCAACAATTTTATGTTGAGAATTTGGGATTCATAGTTTCCTTGCATGATTATCAAATTATAAAATGAAATCTTGAAAAATAGAATCTACATATATTTGAAACATTATTAATTTGATATATTAACATATTTTATTGGAAAATGATAAACATAAATTTTAATACATAACTAATGGTAAATATAGCTTCAAAACACATTTAAAATGATTAACAACATGCCTCCCTAGACTGCAATATCAAACTTGTCTATGTACAGTGATTGTTGTAAAAAAAAAAAAAAAACCCTTTTCACTCAAACCATGGGGAAACAAATGGACTTGATGTGATAGAGCTTGGTGTTTCTTAGTTTCTTGAAAAAATTATGCCACCCATTTTTCTCCTTTATTGGTGTAATTGAAGTGCTACATACATGAGATTGGGTCAAACATAGATTGGAGTGTTATTTACATGAGATAGGATCATACTTAGAATTGGACTACTAGTTACATGGGATGTGAATAGACCTATAGATAGTGAGGGACATGAATGTTCATCATATCCTTAAACAATATATGTTGTTTACATAAAGGGTTTAGTAGATTTCTCAAATGCCTTCATCTATTTAAATCCCTCCTTGCCAACTCAAATTATTTCTCCCTTCTTTGTTGGTCCCTTGGGACCCTCTATTGCAACACTCTTTGTTATTTTTCTTTTCTTTTTAATATTTTCTAATGTTCTCTTTCTTTGCATTGAGTGCCTCAATCTAGCTCTGCTTGCCCCTTCATTTCTTTTTCAATGATTTGTGATGTCTTTCCCTCCTCTAATTGTTCTCTTTCTCACTTTCATCTCTTTAAAAAAAAAATCATTTGATCTTGTTCCATCAAAAGGTTTATGTAATCATCTACTATTAGGAATTGAGATTGTTGAATCAAATAAATCATTGGGCCCTCATCATTCCTTGATCTCTCCTTAATCATGTGAATAGTTAATTTAAGGAATTTTTTGATGTCTATGTTTGTTTAGCAACCCAATGACAAATTCAATTCTGCATCAATAGTATGTTGACTTTCATGGATAATTTACCCGTTATCTTAATTTTCTACCAAGTTTATAAAATTATTTGTATCATCCCAACATCTACAATAAACATAGTGATATAAATTTTACTCATTTAGTGTGGGTGGATTCAATGGGAAGGAAAGTGTATTCTTCTTTTTGGGAATGTAAGTCAATTACCAAATTCATAGTGCCCATTATCTTCTTAATTATTGGTTTGGTTGAGATGGAATACTAAGTCCATATTCTTGCTATTCATGTTGAGTCTCTTATATTTTAACACAAACTTCATCCTCCAAAGTACTTTTAGGAGCATAATTGCATTCCTATACCATCAGTTTAGGTGTTGTAAGATGTTATTCCCTTTTTGCAAGCAATTTTTTTAAACTTCTAATTTTGAAACATTAACTCTTGAAAGACTCAAAAAATATTGCACTACAAAAGCATCATCATATTGTGTGAGGGGGGAAATCATAGATGCAAACAAGATAAATGTGCTTGAAATTAGAATCTATTCTAAGATCAAGAAATATAGATTTAATCCTACACTTACAAAATAAAAAATTAAGATTACTAAATTCAAGAACATGTGAATGCAATACATAAACAAATGAATTCAATAATGAAATTGTTACCCATATCGTATCAGAGTGTGTTCGCCTGATGTTCAATTGTTTGTATCAGTACAAAGCCTCCATAGTTTGTGTGCAAAGCTTTTGATGTGATATCTTGGTTGGTTGATCGAAGAAATGTTGAAGCTCTAATGGTAATTGTGAATGTCAACAGTACTTTCTTGTGTAAATTATGTTGACACTTTGATCCTTACTTGTGAGGAAAGAGGTTTCTTACATAAAAAATGTGAGTTGAAATGGGTGTTTAGGATTAAACAATGTTGAATCAAGATTAATGGATGAAAGGTGTTGAGAGGATTTAGACATGAGTATTATGTGAAAAATAGATTGCACAATTTGTGTGATTGAAGAAATAGATTGAATGATCAGTGGGATTGAGAAATAGATTGATCAAGCAAGGAATCATAATTTGCTCAATCAGGAATAGATTGATCTATTAGGATTAGATTGAGAAATTAGGGGATCATAATTAACTCAATCGGGAGAGTGGTTGAGAGTGATTTAATTAATTGATTTAATTCATTCATTCATTTTGGAGTTGAACATGCAAATCAAGTTTGACTTTTGCAAACAAAGTTGCATTAGTTTGATTTGATTTTTGATGAATGATTTGAATAGTTTGATTTAATTATTCAAATTTTTGGAGGGAAAGTGTTCTAATTAAATTATTATGATTTAATAATTCAATTAACTTAAGTAAATAAGGTGATTTAGCGACGTAATCAAATAATTGACATTATTTCATCAATCAAGATGAAATAAAGTGGGATTAGGACTTTGTTAAATAAATGTAATTTATTTAATTGGTCGAAATGATGAAATGTGAGTTAATCAAATAATGTCATTTTATTCAATTAATAAGAGAAATAGGGTTTTCAGTACTTTATTAAATAGATTTATTTATTTAATTCATCGAAAACGATGAAAAAGTGACTTAATTAAATAATGTTGTATTATTCAATTAATAGAGGAAATTGGGGTTTTGGATGTTGTTTAATGTTGTTTGATGTTGTTTGATGTTGTTTAGGGTGTTTGATAAGTGTTAGGTCAATTTTATATTCTACATTTTGCCCCTCTTTGTGACAAACTACTAGTTGCTTTGTTTCAAAGAATCTATTTTTAAGATCAAGTTCTTGAAAAAAATTATGCCTCGTTGTGCCCCGACATTTTATGGAATTATGGTAGGACATTCGTGCTGCCCCCTCAAGAGGTTGGCCATTATTTTTGAGTTTGAGGTCAAGGTCACAACACTATTGTATTTCAGTTCAAATGTGTTTAGGACAAAGAATTAGGTCTATAGGTCCATTGTTGCTTGTTTCATCATTCCCAAGAAGTCCTAATTTAAACGTAGGAAGGTTCCCTACGTAAAAATTAGGGTTTCCTAGGTGAAATTAGGGTTTTTTGAGGGTTAATATAGGAAATTAGGGCTCTAGTTTCCTCATTTGTGCTTTGATCCTATAACGAGTTCATATGAACCCAAACGAAGCCTTGGCAGTTTCCAAAATGAGAATGAACCAATAACATAGGATTTTAAGAAACTATAATTTTTGGGAAAACCAAACAGAAAAATCATATATTATTACATCACCGTGAAGCTCTAAAAAATTAACCTAGATCAAAAAAATTGCTCAAAGAATATATCTTAGATGCCCATGAATGTAGCTCACAAAGTGTGTGTTTCAAAACCAAAATTCTTATGAGAGGAGGGTCAAATTTGGAGCAAGTGTCTACAAACACAATGTTTATGTTAGGAGAACATAAAGTAACATTTTTAATGAATATAACCATCTTTTGAGATACATCTTGAAGATGATAAAAATATATAAAATAATTTAAGATAAGTGCAATTAAAATACAATTACCTCAATCTTTTACCTTTTTTTACCTCATGATAGAGTTGAATTAGAGGCACCCATCTATATTTGATTTTCTCTTTCGATAACTATTATGTGGATTTCTCTCAAAAACATAACCTTAGCAGCAAGATGATTGTGATAAGGATTCAACAAAATAAGTTTAGCTTAAATTGGTTCACAATAATAGAGGGACAAGGCTCCAATTTATATATTTTTTATAATGTAAATGGAGGGTTGAGATTGAATGAGAGGATTGAGGTATTAGTCTTCTAACAAGTGTCACAATAGGGTGGCTTGAGATAATGACATGAGGCATGGGGAAGAGGACTAGATGTGCTCACACATGTGTGAGCACACATTGGGATGAACATGAGTTTGACAAGTGGAAGGAAAATGGAGAATGTAAGAGGGGGAAATCAATAGAGTGACATGTGGATGAAAGAGGAAAGTGTAGGGTGGCTACACATGGGGGAGAGAATCTCACACATGTGTGAGCATTGGAGAGGATTAGGGACACTTGTCACATGATGAAAAGTTTGAGGATTTAGAGGAATTTTCAATTGAAGAAAATTTTAAGGATGATTTAGTATGGATTTAATTAATTAATTGATCAAGGTTAACTAATTAATAGGATTTAGAAGAATCAATGAGTGGGGGCTAAGGTTAGATTAGTTGAATTAATCAACCTTTAGAAGAAAGGGTAAAAATATTATAAATTAAATAAAATTTAATTAATTATGAGAATAAGTAATACTTAATTATTTAATTAATTATAGGAATTTATAAGATGGTGAATTATGTCCATAATTAATTAAATATTAATTTAGTTAATTGTGTGATGTAGTTGAATTTGGGGTGTCTACACAACTTATTAGTGACACTTTTGGTGTGGTAAATAGAACGTATCCTCTTCCACAACGTGTATGTAGTAGCTTCCTTAGAAATATTCAAGAGGATGGAATCTACAAGATACAACCATGTGGTTCCACGTGCCTTATATTAAAATTCAAGCTTCAACTAATCTTCATCAAACATTCTGGATGACTTCTTCTCATTGGAAACTACCAACCACTGATCTCTTTCTTCTAGGAGATCTTTCATCTTCAACTTCCACATCTTATACTTAGATCCATTAAACTTCTTGGTATCTACATGGGAGGTTGTTCAACCATGGTATACAACCTTCTTCACAAATCTACAAAATCCATAATGCAAAAGCTCCCACTGTAGCCAAAAACCCTTCAACACTTAAGAGAAAGTTCCCCCTCTCTCAATAGAATTGTTTGCTCTAATACCAACTATTGGGAATATAAAATGAAACTACTACAATATTAACTTTCAAAAAGTGATGAAATTTTGAAATATATTTTCTTATCAAAGATTACCCAATATGAAATCAAAGTAATTGAACAAATCAACAATAGAAATTAGAATAGAAAACACAAGTGACACAAAAAATTTGTGGAGAACTACTTGAATGAAAAAAAATCCACACCCAAAAAATCCAAAGCTTGCATTAAACTTCAAATGAATTTGCAAGAATACAACTTCTATCATAATTTCAAGAATACTTTGTTACTTCAATAACCTACAAAAAATCCTTATCTTTTACTAACACAAGTCTCCAATTTATAGAAGAGCTAAGATCAGAATACCATTTTGGTATCTCAAAATAAGGGTCAAATCCTCTTACAAATTTTTTTTCCCAAACTCCTAGAAATCTTGTAAACTTAGTAAAAAATAATCAACAAACACATGGGTTCCTAACCCATAGCCAAACCATTACTCATCGACTGCTCTAGTAGCTAACATGCACAACATGCAAACCTTGGTGGCCCACTCAGGATAACATGTGATATGCATGCAACAACATGCACAAACATGCAATTCCAAGTGGTCCCCACCTCCAAAGTGAACGCTTAGAAGGAATATTTTATCAAAATTCTTTATAACTGCCACTTATGACTAGATCCACTTCTATGAATGAAATTAAAAATTGTCATGGGTAAATAAATATTAAATATTTTTTACCCCTCATGACCCTAGGAATCCAAGTACACATCCCAAGGATCACTAGAGACACATTAAAATTACATAGGATTGTAATCTTGATGTTAGCTTATACTAATACCGAGGGTTTCAAGGTTCTCCAAACACAATTTCAAGGTCAATTCTAGCCCAAAATTCACTAAAAAATAATTGAATTATAAATGCCCATAAGTAAATCCCTCCTTCAAATCCTTGCAACACTTCTAATACCTAATCTAGACAAAATGAAAAGCAAAATTAGCTATGTCATTTGATCCTTTATGCATAATTATGTGCTCTAGTAGTTGCTCCATTGTTCACCATATGACTTGCAAATTGATGGCACACATGAAGTCCTTGATCCTTAATGGAGATAGACAAACCTTCAATCATTAACACTCTTTAATATGACATGATTTTTGTTGGTGTGAATAAATGTATTGTACCTAGCTAATTCACTCATTGGGTAATTAGGGGACATATTCACATAATTAAGTTTACTTAGGATAAAATATTCTTTCTAGGAGTCTAAGTTGGATTTTCTAGAACTTATCTTATCTAGCCAGTATTGCTTGATTCCTAGGTACTTATTTTGTTAATTGTCTCATGTTATAGGATTAAGTCACTTGTCATTATCTTGTCTAATCCTATCTCTCTACCTTACCTTTATAAGCAAGGCATCTCATGTATATTCAAGCATATCAACCAATATTCAATCTTGCATTGTTGAAGCAAGATTTCTTGCCATTCTCTCTCTTGTGGAAGTGGTTTTGGTCTAGCAACTATTCCTGGGGGTGTTGGGGAGTCACCATTTACTCCCATAATTTCTAGTGCATAATTCTCTAATACCATGTAATATTTATATATATTTATTCACATTGAAGATCGAGATGAAATGAAGAAGTCGTGAAGATAAATTAGACATGAAAACTAAAGGTTGAAGATGCGACACATAATTGTCCCAGTGGTGAGAGGATGTGACTACAAAGAGGTGGCTCAAATATATACACCATTATGTAAGAGGATAAATCACTACAACAATATTCTCAAGAGAAAACTATCAACACGTATTTATAGGATATGCCACTAATATATGTGAGTGTACAAGCAATGTGGGACAAAGGAGATAGTACACATATGTAGTACAAGTCTCCACCGAAATTGGAAAATACAGCTATAATTATTAAATGTATGAATATATATTACCTCCTTAAACATATGCCTACCTCTCTGTAAGGGGGATAACACCTACCTAAATTGATAACTACCTAAGCAAGAATATTTTAGGTGCACACTAGTTTAATAAAGTAAATGATTAAATTCAAGAAAATAAATATGCATCATTAATTTTCATTGTTTTAATTCAACAGACCTCCAACAATAAATTATATGGTTGAAACATATAACAATAAATGCTTACCATGGATATTAGGAATGAGTACAATATGATTAAACAAAAAATGTTTCATGTCCTCAAATACCTTTTATAAATCTTCATTTCATTCAAACTCAACATCTTTCCTTAATAACTTTATAAATGGCAGTGTCTTATCCACTAATTAGGTGATATTTTTCTTTAGAGATTGTGAAATTACAAAAAATAGGAAACATGTTTGTGAACATGATCATAAACTAAGCTAAACATGATTGAATTACAAAAATTAAACCAAGATTTAACTAATTAAGCCATGCTCCCAATGAAATTCTTGAAATATTAATCTAAGAAGTCATTAAACATGGAATATCAATGAAATGCTTAAAGGAAACCTAATTAATACATAAAACCTCATCCCATTGGGGGATTGGTGTTGAATTGATGTGGAATTTCAGCCCTTTCCCAAACCCTTGATTGAAACAAGCTTGAAGATGGATACAATTGTTGGAAATGGATGCAAGATTAGCTAAAATGGATGAAAATGGATGAAATGTTCATAAGTATTTCTATGTAAATGACTATAATACAAATGATCTCAATGAATGTGGATTAATTGCTCAAGAAATGGAGACTATTTATAGGAAAATTGAGTGAATCAATGGCCAAGATCAATTTACTTAATCAATGGATGTAAATTAATGAGAGGAATTGGCATGGATCAAGGATTCAATCCATGGAGGAGATTGAAAGTTGACATGGATTGATGAATTTAATCAATGGTTGAAATTGATTTGAAGAAACATAAATCCTAAAATTTAGGAGGACTGTGCAAAATATTTCCATTTAAGAGGGAAATTTTTTGAATTTAAAATAAAGGAATATTCCTTTGCAAGTGGGAGAAATTGGAGGGATGAAAGAAATTAGCCAATTAAATAATTAGAATATTATTTATTTGTGCAAGGTGGGAGAATTAAAAGATTTAAGTAAACAAATTGCTCATTTAACTAATAGAGGGAATTAATGACATTTAATTAAATAATTTAGATTATTTAATCAAATGAGAGGACTTAGGAAAATTAATTAAATAATTCACATTATTTAATTAAACAAGATGAAAATTAATATGAAAAGGGTGAATTAACCTAATAATGTTGATTGTTGGATTAATAGAAGAAAATGGTGAATTTAATTAAACAATTAGGATTATTTAATCACATAGTTGAAAAGAGGTGAATTAGGATGAAAATGGTGTTAGTAATCGAATCAAATGTGCAATATTGATCAGGAAAATTTTAAGTGTCTACAATGTTAACAATAATATCAATATTCTTGGCATCTACTTTAATGCCTCCCCATATTATAATGAATCCAAATAACTGATTAATATAAACTCCAAATAATTTTTTTAGGATTTAATCTCACTACCTATTATCACAACCATTCAGATATTATCCTTGCATCATGGGTTATCCCACAATAATGTGTGTCACTTGCAAAACATCCTACTTTTTCTTGAAATCATGTATTTTTTAGAGAATATTGTAAACACCTAATTCTGACTAAATGATTAAATTAACAATCATTTTCACTTCATCTTGATAATTAAATAATATTATCTATTCCTTTAAGTTAATTAAATAATTAATATTATCTATTCTAAAGTTTAATTAAATAATTATTATTATTTAATAAATTGTCCATTTTCTACTTCCCAAATTAAATAATTGTTTTAATTATTTAACTAATTCATTTATCTCTCAACATTATCTTCTTCCAAAATAAATAAAATCATTTATTTTATTTATTGAAATCAATCTTGCACGTTTACATAATAATTAAATTTATTTAAATATTAAAGCTCACACAAATTCAACCTTACTTGTTGATTGAGACTTACTCTCAATTCACTAATCAATCTATTTAGTCCACTCCTCAATCAAATACACTTCACTCCCACTCACTTTGAGTTCTCTAAGCAATCAATTCAGCCAACTAAACATTAGTTTGAGTTAACACCCAATCAATCCAATCATGCAATCAACTATTTGAAATCATGCAACCAGTTAACTAACAATCAATTCCTCTCATCAATTCTCAACCATTGATATTTGAAATATTTGATCTAATCTCAACCATTGATATTTAAAATCTTTGATTTTATCTCCACCATTGATCAATATCACTGAATATTTATAAATAGAGTCATCCTCTTTGTTGTGCCTATAGCACACATGCCCCATTCGAAACGGGGACCCTCTCTTTTTGTCGCCTTATCGGGCCCTTTTGTTGTCACCTCATTTTGTGTGCCCCTCGTTTTGGTGTCCTAGTTGGTTAGTGTGCCCTTCAAAGTCTCATTTTAGGTTGACCATGTTTTTCCCCTAAAAATTGCTAAGTCTTGGGCCTTTTCGGGCCTTCTTTGTTATTTTTCCTTTCTGGGCATTTGTGGGACTTCTCGGGCCTGACCCATCGGGTTTCTCCCCTCGGATTTCTCCTTTCAGGTTTCCTTTGTGCCTTCGTCGTCCCGAGCTGCTAACGGTCGGCGTCCTCCCGGACCCCAGATCCTAGTGTCTCCTTTGTCGTCTACCTCACTTGTCCAAAACTGAGTGTCCATGCTCCGACATCTTTCCAACCCTCAAGCTTCGGTTCTCCCACCATCGTCCTGAAATTTGAACTCACCTACCTCACTGGTTGTCATACCTACATTCATTAAGGGGTATTAAATGCACTTAAGGGCTATATAAAAAAGTTTCGACATGTCATTTTCACATGTCAGAAATAGCAAACAAGCATGGTGCGATCTCAGCCTTCGTGCCCGAGCTTCCATTTCGATGTTCTTCCAGGATTCAACATCTCGCTTCTTCGGGCCCCCGAGGTATGACCGTCATCCAATAGCCCTTCACTTTTCTAAAGCTTTATGATTGAAAAACTAAACGATAAGGGAGAAATGATTGAAAACTTAATTGGGAAAATGTCTCACCTTAAAACCCACTTGCCCAATTTTTTTTTAATACGTCCCTTAGAGGACCCAAATTTGAATTCAAAACTTTTTCGTCCTGTCATTGTTCTTCGGGGCAAGCGGCCATGCTCTCCAAGCTTGAGACTCTCTCTAACCGTAGCGTTAACTTGGTGAAAATCTCCTCGACGATGAAGGGTCTCCCAAGTCCTGAAATTTGGAACTCCTCTTCTGATATGACATTTCTCAATGGCATCCTTGTTCCATTCGTTCAATCATCGGTCTTTGCTCCTCAAATTGACTTGGGTTTCCAAAAAAGAATGAAGAAAAGACACATCCAAGTGCTTGTCGGGTCCCAGTCCCTAGACCACTGTTTTGGGTCATTGTTTTCAAAACAGCCTTCTCCTAATGTCCTTCCGACTCCTAGACCCCAAGCTCATAAAGTTCGCATGAGTATTAAACTAGAAAAATCCAAATTCCAAATCACCCTAAAACCTCTACCTCCAGACCTCTATCTCTGGTCCACCATTGCTGTCCCACTGTCTCGAACAGCCATCTCACGGCATCTTTTCGACTTCTGAGCCCCGAGAATTTTCCAGTTGCTCGACATTATAATGATGAAATGCAGAGTCCTCACTAAATTCGGACACCGCCTTCCAGACTTCTGTCCTCGAGATTCCATCCCACCCCCATCATCCTAAATAGCGAAACAAAACCGTCTTTCTAGCCTCCAGGCCCCGAACCTTATTTCTCCTCTGGGTTTTTTTAGATGAAGGCAAACTATCTCCTCAGATTTGGTCCACTGGGAAGCATTCCTCGAACTTTCGTCCATGTTTCATCATTTCACACGGTTGTTCCTAAATGGCTTCCTGACCTTTGCGGCCTGAACTCCCAAACAAGTTTTGGCCTCTCGGGTTTTGGACTCCGAAACTCTGTCTCTGAAATTTTGTTTCTCCAAGGCTGTTCCAAATAGCCAGCCCTTGACAGCCTTCCTTCTGTTTGAGCCTGAACACCTTAATGATGATCTAAGTGGCCTCAAATTTGGAAATGGACTTTGACCCACATGCTTAAATTTGACCTTCTCTCACATGGACCCTCCGTTATCTGAATCCAACACTAGGAGAAGTCATCTGGGATGCCCTCCCCTGTTTGCCCTTCCAAAATAGCATTCTAGCAAGGGAAGTTTTGTCCTTGGAGTCTGAGTCATCTATTTGCCCTCCAATGTTACTTTGATCTAGTGCTAGGTTTGAATGATAAATTGTTTAATCTAACCTTGAGTTGCAGGAATTTGCCAAAGTCTGCACCCTCATACTTAATTTTTCTCACTCCTGCCTCTTTGTGCAGGATATATGGAATCTAGCACAAAAGCTTCAGGGGAAGACTGGAGGCAATATTGGGTAGAGCTCAGATTGGTACTGTGATCCCTAAAATTTTCTACCCTATTCTAAGATGCAAAACTAACTAATGATGAATTAAAGGAAAAATGCAAGAAATACACCTCAAGATTAGCCTAAGGAATATCTATGCAAGAAAGATAAAAAAAAACAAGAAGATAAATTGGTATACCTTTGTGCTACAGATTTCCTGGGTTGGCCCTTGATTTTTAAGAGTTTGTGTGCTCCTTGGATGGCTATGGAGGTGAATGGATGCAAGATGAAAAATGTGATAAAATGCTAGTGGCTAAATGACTTGGTGGATTGATGAAGAATGCTTGCAAATGGCTAAAATGCTGCAAATAAAAAATTGGCAAGATTTTGGTAGCAAAAATCTAATTGTGTAAAATGAGAGGAAGGAGGGGGTATTTATAGAACAATTTGAATTCTCTAGAGAATTCAACGGTTGAGATTAAGCCAACAAAGCCAAGATGGAGGGCTATGGTGAGTTGAGGTCTCACAAGCCCTCACATCTTGACATGTGGAATGTGAGATGGCTTAGGGTGAGATTATGTGGGAGTGAGGTGGAAAAGAGGTACATGATGTGGAGGAAGGACAAGTACCTTGTAGGTACCTTGGGGGATGAGAAGATTTCCTCAAAAAGGAACTTTTTGTCTCCAAATGAGAGTGAAAAAGATACTTGAGAAATTTTAGAATTTCTCAAAAATCTCCATGGGAAATGGGAAGGTGGTTGGAGAAATAAATGTGAATTAAAAATTCACATGCTTGAGAGAGTCCAATGGATAAGAGGGTTTCCAAAAAGATGTGGATTTGCCACATGTGAGTGATCTGACAAGTCCAAAGTTCTAAAAGTCTTTGGCACATGTAAAATGACACGTCAAGTTTTCTAGAACTTGCATGGGGATAGGGTAAACCTTGGAAGAATAAAATGTGAATTAAAAATTCACATGGAGAAGAGAGGAGCCTAGGATGAATAAATGTAAATTAAAAATTCACATGGGAAAGGGAGTCAAGGCCAACAAAGGCAAGTGGGAAGGTTGACTAAAAAAGGTATGCTAAATGTGGCTAATGACCTTGATTAAGGTTGTGCAAACACAAGTTTAGGATAATTAATGAGAGATTAGAAGCAAGTGGGATATTATGGAGGATGTGACACTAATATTGATTAAGTGGTGCACATCCTAATCATAGATTAATTAATTTAATCCAGATTAAAAGAGGATTATGGAGAATGTGACAAGGAGAGAGAAAATGAAAAATTAAAAATTGATTTTAATCAAAAAAGGTCAAATGACTAAATTAAATAAATTTTCCTATTTATCTAATTTAGAGAAGAAAAGGTATAAGGTAAAGTATTTAATTATTCAATTACATACTTTAGGAACCTTGGGTAGAAAATGAAATAATGATTAAATAAATTATTTAATCACTATTAATGAAATAGATGAATAGAGTAGACGATTTTGACCATGTGGAAGTGGTCAAATTTAGATGTCTACATTTTTCCCCTCTTCGAAGTATTGTTAGAAAAATAGTGTTTCAAAGAACAGAAAATGCAGATGACTCTCTAAAGGAAGTAACAAGAAAATGATGCCCTAGCGTGGGGAGGAGGACCTAAGCTGCCCAATTAGCAAGGAATGGATGAAGATACCCCAATCCTACAAAGGAACGACTATGGCAGGGAAAATAGATAATTGGGAAGGGTATGCCCCCTCGAGAGGGCAACGAGGGAAAAAAGAGGGGTCCTGGGCGACTTCTCAATAGGAAGAAATGAAGGGTATGGTTGGAAAGAGCACAAAAAATTAGGCAAGTTTTCCTTTTGAACAAAGTCAAACGGAAAAATAGTTTGCAAATCGCAGTCTCGAGAAGGGAAGGGATTACATGGAGGAAACACAAAGGTAAATAAGAGGTAAAAAAATAACCCTTAAAAAGTGAGGGAAAAGGAATATAAGGTAATTTTAGAAATTATCTCACCTCATTTACACTATAGCAGTTGAGAGAAGAGGAGAGGAGAGGAAGCAAACGAAGAGCGAGGATGTCGTAGGATAACGACTCTGAGATTATCTACCAGGCGGATGAGGTTCGGCAATTCTACAGTCATCGAGTTGTGCCCCACTAGGTTAGGAACAAAACCCTCTATGCATTGTTTGAGTAATTTAAATGCATTTTAAATGTTTTTTGTAAAATGTAAAAATTGGGTTTTGTGGGTGGGTTAGAGAAGAAAAATGGGTAGGCGGTAGAAATAGAAAAAAGGTGGTTGAAAAATCGAGGGGAGGAAAAAATACATGTCGGAGGCCCGTAGAGGGGCGAATCCACCCTACTACAAGAGGGTGGGTCCACCCCAGAAAAGGGCGAATTCGCCTCATGTGGGGCAGGTCTACCCCGAAAAAGGGCGAATTCGCCTCATGTGGGGCGGGTCCACCCCAACGTCGAGCGGATCCACCCCGAGTCGAGCGGGTCCACCCTAGACTAGGGCAGGTCTGCCCCAGTGTCAGGCAGAGCCACCCCGTTCGGGGGCAGGTCTACCCCAAAGTAGAGCAAACACCCCCATCACCGGGGTGAGTTAGCATTGGCATCCACCAAGCGACCCCGCGCCCAATGGCGGCCCCGCCACCAGGCCAAGGGCGGATATGCTCCTTGGTGCGGGGTGGGTCCACCCTAGCACAGGTAGACCTACTCGCAACTAGCATCGCCATCATCGCTCAGCCATGGGCGTATCTGCCCTAACGCAAGGTGGGTCTTCCCCATGGCCAAGGGCGGGTCCACCCCAGCACGGGGCGAGTTTTCCCCGCAATCGAGGGAAAATCCGCCCCACGGCCAGGGGGAGCGCAAGAGAGCGTGTGAGGGAGCGTGACGGATATGACATTATTACAAGTGTGGGGTTGGGAGAATATTATGGTGAAGAGGACTATAGTGGTGAGGAGAGGAGAGTTGGATGAGAGGGAGTTAGTGGCTTGGGGGTATGGGGGGCAGGGGTTGTGTCCTATGGTATGAGATGCAGGGAGAGTTGGGTGATTGGAGGAGAGCATTTGATGAGGTATGGGAGGAGGACATTATATGGCATCCATATATGTATCGGTGGTTTAGGGGATGGAGGGAAGAGGAGGAGATATATCAAGGATTCTTTAGATGTAGATGCCTCATGATTAGGAGTCAGCCTCACATAGTGGAGGCACATCATCCAAACCAAGTGGAGAGATAGTTTGGGTGGATTCAGAATATTCCAGCAGCGTCGACTATGTTTCATCATCTCACCAAAAAGCTGCCATGGGGAGGGATGTTGTCAGTGAGGGCAGCTAGTGAGGCGTGGGTGATGGCAGGTGGGGTGCCCTATCCAAGGAGGGTGATGGGTCTTGAGGATGCCGAAGTGAAAGATCGGTATGCTCGGTGGTTTCTCACCCACCAGTGGGAGAGGATTACACCGGAGGAGCCTATTGTGAGAGCTATGGAGTGTGGGATAGAGGATGAGCAGGAGCAGGGGGGACAGGAGCAGAGGAGACAGTAGGAGGTAGAGAGGCAATAGGGTGAAAGGCATCAGAGTGGAAGAGCGGATGAGGTTGGGGCTGGAGGATAGCCAGAGAGGAGGAGGAGGAGGCAACATCAAAGGAGGGCTAGAGAGAGGAGGGATGTGGGGGAGGAGATGGGAGAGGTCCAGAGGCAGATGTGGCGAGACTAGGGAGTGAGCCAGAGGTGGAGATGCTAGGGATGGTGGAGGGGAGGGGTGTTGGACAAATAGGTACTGGTAGTAGAGTACGGTGGAGGTGAGAACCATTGATCAACAGGAGGGAGCATAGGGGGAGATAGGACGTCTAGAGAGTAGACGACAGAGGAGGGGCCAACCGGAGATCCGATCAGAGCAAGAGGCTCAGGTGTCAAAGAGAGAGATAAGCGAGGATGGAGAGGATTTAGAGGGGGAGGGGTAGACTAGAGGATAGCTGAGGAGACAGATGAGGGTGGGGAGGAGAGGACAAATGAGGAGGATTCAGGTGATGAGCCGGGTGGAGAAGGTTCAGGAGGAGGTAGAGGGGGATGTGCAGGTGGTGGAGCCATTGGTAGTAGTACCAGTGGCTTTAGTTGAGGATCGAGTGATTTTAATTAGAGGGGCTCAGGAGAGGCTATGGGTGTTGTAGGAGGAGTTGAGGAGTGTAGAGGCAGAGGTGCAGAGGGCGCAAGAGGTAGAACAGATAGAGTTTGATGTTGTTGTGAGTCCACTGACAACATATGTATGAGATGCTAAGAGAGGGAGGAATGAGATACGAGCAAAGATGGAGAGAGTACGGGGTGAGTTGGTTAGGGTGAGTTGGGATCAAGATAGGTTAGAGGCAGCGATGATAGTAGCACAGATGTGGGGTCAGCTAGAGTATGTGGGAGGAGAGCATGTCTTAGTGGAGTGCTTTAAGCAGGCTAAGAGGGAGATAGAGACATTGAGAGTACAAATGGTAGGACTGTTGGGGGAGAGGAAAGATCTTCAGGAGAGGGTATCTAATGTAGAGGTATCCTTAGAGGAGATGAGAATGAGGGCTGAGGCAACAGAGGCCGAGCTAGAGACAGTGCAGAGAGAGAGGGATATAATGTATGGAGGTGTACATGCCCTCCAGGAGGAGAGAGATAGTGCACAGAAATGAGTGTAGGTGGTACAAAGGGAGAGAGATGAGATACAGAGATAGGTGCAAGCAATACAGGGGGAGAAAGATGATGCACTGAGACAGGTCCAGATCCTATAGTTTCAGAGAGACGCAACAGTGGCTCGGGCAGAGAGTGCAGAGAGGGATATAGCACAGAGGCAGTCACAGAGAGTGCAGGGTGATGATATAGAGTTGTAAGTGTAGAATAAGTGAATAAGCACAAAAGAAACTTCTTAATACGACACTATATCAATAGACAAGTTAAATGAATCAATTCAAAGGGATTATCTATCAAAAGCGTCATATTGCTCTCTATCTCCAAAGATTTATTAAATCCTGATTGCTCTCAGATTGTTTAAGCAAATAAGATTGTTAAAATGACAATTCAAAGAACGAGATGATGTTAATGCAATGTTAAATGATAAAACAGTTAAACTAGCATGATATTGATGTGAAACAGATAATTGCAGCTATAGGAGGCAGCCATAGTTGAAAACTTGATTGCTTGATTGCTTGATGTGTGAATGCTTGATGCTTGATCCTTGAATTCCTGCAGAGTAAGAGTGCAAAAGTTAGATTATCTGGATCCTTCTCTTGGTTCAATGAGGCTTTATTTATAGATTTCCTGGCTGTAGAAATGCATAGGGAAAGCTTTGAGAGGCTTGGATTCAATCTGGAGGATTGAATGGTGAGAGATGGAGGAGATTGAGAGAATTTTGGAGATTGTCTCTACCCATGAAAACACCAGGCAAGAGAAGAGGAAGGATTGATGGAGGAGGATTAAGAGATCAAATTCCAAATTTGTCTCCAATTTGTCTCCAAAACTTCCCGTGAAGTTTCAAAGCATTAATTGTGACATATTTTAGACATAGGATATCTAATTCATTTTTGAGGAAATGTAGATTGGAATATTCCTTATGCTCTAATTCAAATATTTTGATTTATTTAAATTAGGAAAAGGGAGATAAATAATTTAATAAAATGAACTATAGAAGTTGTTTATTAAATTAAACAGAAGAATATGGCAATTAATAAATAAAGTGTTTTGATCTTTATTTAATTAATTTAAGATGAATGTGATAGATTGAAATAGGGATCTGATAATTAAATTGAACAAAGTATTTAATTTTGTTTATTTAATTAAGATGAATATTAGAAGTTTAAATGCGATGTGAATGTGAACTATTTAAATAAATATTTCTATTTAATCAAACAGTAGAGGAAATTAGGATAATTAATAAGAATTCTCCAGACCAATTTTAGGTGTATACATTTTGCCCCTCTTCGAAGTGATGTGTTTACACATTGCTTCGAAGAAAATTTTGCTACTACTGCCAAGATTGATGATATAAAAAAATAATTTTGTATGCCCCAGACATTGATTTTCTAATGATGGATGATAATATGCCCCCTCGGGAAATAAATTAATGATTTGATGATTTTAGAATTTTTCAAAAATTTATGATTTTCTGATGTTTTGATAATGATTCGATGATGAAATAATTTATCTCCCCGTATAGAATATTGATTCTACTAAATGATAGAATGATTCCCTGCTTTGCCTCCTTATGTTTGATGATTTTTTATCGTGATAGCCTTTGATTGTTGATCCTGATAGATTAGAAGATTATTGATCTCATGATAGGTGAGATTCAATGATTGATTGATTATTGACTTCATGATAGGTGAGGATCAATGATAGATTGATGATTGACCTCATGATAGGCGAGGATCAATGATAGATTGATAATTGACCTCATGATAGACGAGGATGAATGATAGATTGATTGATTGACCTCATGATAGGCGAGGTTCAATGATAGTCGCTCATGAGATTTGATCAAAGTCTTACTAGAGCTGATTAGATTGATAGGCTGATTGATTTTTGATTGATTATAGGAGGATTTTAGAGTTTTTCCCAAAGATGTGGGACATGATTCCGCATCTAGCACAAGCTGATATAGATATCATTAATCGATGCGAAAATCTATAATGTAGATGCAAAACTAATATGAATGCAATTTAATTTTATCATGCAACTATATGCAAACTATTGTCATTTTAACAGTACTTTGTGCTTTTTTGTCATCATAGAGCTTTATTGGATGTTGAAAGTGAGTACAAGCATCAATGGTATATGTTAGACCAATGACGACCTGAGTACTACTTTCATGATTTTTGATATTGTAAGCGAACACAAGCATCTAGGTATAATTGAACCGAGATGACCTGAGCATTCATTGCGTAAACAGGCAGAGATAATCATTTGAGTGTGTGAATTCTGAATTTCATCGGTGATACATTTGCATAGCACATCTCCCGACAATTCACACATTTATATGATTAACGTACAAACAGCAAACAATAAAAATATCATTCTTTTTCCTTGTTCCTCTAGTTCAATACATCATTGAGTTACTCCAAAGAAATGATAATCAAAAAGTACAATTTATCCATTGTTTACTTAGAGTGTTTCATTCATTATTCAGATTTTAGATCATCCATCCTGATTTTGACATTTTTTGGATTTTTGAGATTTTGACTAAAGACCTAACCTACTAACCTATCTTAGGGGTCTCGGGGGTTGATCAAAGATTATCCTTGCCTATGTTACACACGCAGAGACCACATAGTTCAACTAACACAAACCTATGTTTTTTGATTTTTGATATGATACAAATGTTTGATACCTTTCTCACTGATGATTGATGTTGCATTTTTTCATCATTGTATTTGCTTTCTTATCATACTATTGTGCTCCTAGATTGGTGAAATCGATGTTATATGTTGCCCCCAAGCTATGGAGTGATATGTTGACCATGTGACATGATTTTGATATGGATGCAAAGATGGCAAGATGACGGACATGATATGAAATGGTATTCACTGCCAGACTAATGATCCTGATATATATCCAAATAGATGGGAAAGTTGATCTTAGAATCACATACAATGCCTGTTTCCTGGTTTTCACCATATGCTTTGATTACACCCTTTGTGTTTTTGTATTTTTCTCATTTTTCTCATTTTCTTTCTTTTTGTATTTTTGTGTTGTCAAGATGCCTGTTTGCCAGGTTTTCATCCAGGAAACAATTTTCAGAAGTTTAACCCGTGCACTAGGAGATTTAAGCATGGAATTTTTGAAGATGAATACTATTGATAGGTTCATCAAACAAATCCCCTTCTGACATTGATAGTTGATATGCTCCTGATCCATACACTGATATGACAACAAAATGACCAAGCCAATTAGGCTCAAATTTTCCTTTCTTTTCTCTGTCCTGCTGATTCCTAGGATTTTCCCTTAGTACCAAGTCTCCAACCTAAAAGACCCTCGATTTTACCCTATGATTGTAACTTCTTGATATCCTCTATTGATAAGCTGTTAGATGATTAACAGCTTGTTGACGATGCTCATCCAGTAATTCCAGTTCTTGCAGTCTAGATACCCTATAGTCTTCATCTGAAATGATACCTCTAAGTGATACACGAAGGGATGGGATTTCAACTTCAATGGGCAATATGGCTTCTGATCCATATACCAAAGAAAATGGTGTGGCTCCTGTTGGTGTTCTGATGCTTGTTCTGTAGGCCCATAGTGCAGGGTTGAGTTGAACATGCCAATCACGTCCAACATCGTTAATCATCTTTTTGATAATTTTGAGTATGGTTTTGTTTGAGGCCTCTACTTGGTCGTTCCCTTGAGGATAGTATGGTGTTGAAAAATGATGTTGGATGTGGAACTTATCACATAGCTCTTGGACATCTTGATTCTTGAAAGGTCATCCATTATCTGTGATTATAGATTGAGGGATTCCATAGCAACAGATGATGTAGTTCAAGATAAAAGAGGAAATTTGCTTCCCCATGATGGTAGTAAGAGGTACTGCCTCTATCCATTTTGTGAAATACTCTGTAGCTATAATAATGAACTTGTGCCCATTAGATGAAGATGGATTTATTTTTCCTACCAGATCTAGAACCCATTGACAAAAAGTCCATGTCAATGTGAAGGGATGTAGTTCTTATGCTGGTGCATGAACCAGATTGCTGTGAACCTGACATTTTTGACATTTCTTGACAAATTGATATGATTCTTTCTCCATGCACGGCCAATAATATCCCAAATGGAGGAGTTTCTTAGCTAGAGTGATTCCACTCGAGTGAGTACCACAAATACCCTTGTGAACTTCTCGTAGGGCCGTTTTAGATTCGTTGCATTCTAGACATCGGAGTAGGGTACCATCAAGACCTCGACAATAAAGGACATCTATTATTAAAGTGTGTCGGGTGGATTGGCGGATAAAGTTTCATTTTTGGTTCTTGGAAAGATAGGGAGGAAGAATATCATCTTTCAGGTAAGCATAGGTTTTTTCGTATATGGAGGTTTCAGTGGTTTCTAGATGACATATGGTAGTGGATTCTGATTGATAATGGGAAGGACATGATACTTGTTCTACCATAAACTCATAACAAACACGCTTCTCAGGCAATTGTAGTAATGAAGCAATTGTAGCCATAGCATCTGCAGCTTTGTTCTCTACCCTTGGAATCTGATCAAACTTGATACTAACAAAGGACTATTTTAGATTATCTATTTGCTTCTTGTAGGGAATCAATTTTTCATCTTTTGTTTGATACTCATCATTTACTTGATAAATAACTAGTTGAGAGTCCCCATATACCTGTAAATCCATGATTTTCCATTTAATTGCTATCTTGACCCCAATAATCAATGCTTCATATTCTGCCACATTGAAACATGAGTCTATATGATTTCGGAATTGTGTGTCCTTGGGGAGAGATGAACAAGATCCCTACTCTTGATCCTCATTGTGTATATGATCCATCAAAATATAGTATCCATTGTGAGGGAATTACTGTCATAATGTCTGCATTTGGAAATTCCATTGTCATTGGGCGACCATCTGGTAGAGGAGCTTCAGCTAGCTGTTCAGTGATTGCTTGTCCCTTGATTTCCTTTCTCTCGACATATTGAATGTCGAATTCTCTTAGGAGCATAACCCATTTCACCAGTCTACCTGTTAAGGAAGCTTTACTTAGTAGATACTTCAAAGGGTCAATCTTTGCAATTAATCTAATTGTATGAGTCAGCATGTAGTGTCTCAGCTGTTGAGTAGCAAACACCACTGCTAAGCAAGACTTCTCTATGAATGTATAGTTTATTGCATAGCCATTTAAAGTTCTAATGATGTAGTAGATGGCGTGCTCTTTCCCTTCATAGTCCTCTTGTGCTAATAGTTCCCCCAAAGAGATATCTGTCATAGCAATGTATAAAATGAGAGGCCATCCTTCTGTTGGTGGTATGAGAATGGGTGGTGACATCAGATATTGCTTGATTTGATTGAATGTTGTTTCACACCCTTCATCCCACTTGAAAACTATATTTTTATGCAATAGATGATTAAAAGGATGACTTTTGTCTGCCAGTTGGGAGATGAATCATCTGATTGATTGAAGTCATCCTTGTAGTGATATGAGCTGGTTGATATTCTTAGGAGGTGGCATCTCCATAATTGCTTTGACTTTTGCTGGATCCACCTCAACGTCCTTTTCTAAAACAATGTATCCTATTAGTTTTGTTGATGTAACCCTGAAGACACACTTCTTAGGGTTTAACCTGACATTGAATTTCTCCATCCGTGTGAAGATTTTGTCTAGGATATACAGATGTCCTTCCCTTGTAGTAGATTTTTCCAAGATGTCATCCACATAATCCTCCATGAAAGTGTGCATCATATCATGGAAGATTGTCGTCATTTCTCTTTGATAAGTGGCTCTTGCATTCTTTAGACCAAATGGCATGACGTTCCAGTAGAAGGTTCCCCATGGACATGTAAAAGCCATCTTTTCCTGATCTTCTGGAGCTATTCTTATTTGATTGTACTTAGAGAACCCTTCCATAATTGATAACATGGCATGCCCTGCCGTCAAGTCCACAATGATGTCTATATTTGGTAGTGGAAAATCATCCTTCGGGCATGCTTTATTGAGGTCCCTGAAATCCATGCAGATTTTGATGTTGTTGTCTAGCTTTGAAATAGGTACTATGTTCGATATCCACTCAGCATAGTCTATAGACCTTATGAACTTAGCATCCAATAATTTCTTTAATTCTATCTTTACCATCAATGCGATGTGAGGATGCATTTTTCTTAATTTTTGCTTAATAGGCTTGATTCTTGTTGGCAAAGACAAATGATGCATAAGCAGATTTGGATCTAAGCCTGGCATATCGAAATATGACCAAGCGAATTTGATGCTTCTTTCTTTAAAGAAATTGATAAATTCTGGTCTCTCTTGATCAGTCATTGATTCTGCTAGATGTAGAACTTTTTCCTTCTCTTCTGTGCCAATGTCCATCAATTGTGTAGGTTCGACCAGAACTGATGATCGTTCATGATAATGTTCTGGGAGAGTGTCAAATCTTCCATCCTTCAGTGCCTTGGAAAGGTTTTCACTATTGGATGTGTTCTTTATTTTTACTTTTTCCAGATCTAACACTGCCATAGAATGGTTTTCACCATTAGATCTATTTTCCCTGTTTTCAATTTTGCAACTAGAAGATTTGACACCCTCCTGCTGAGTCATATTGTTATGAGTATTATAGATAAAATTTGTATCAGGTTCGGTATGACATAGGAAATGCATGATGGCATCATCATTTGCAAATTTTGGTACAGTCAATGGTTCGATAGGTTCCCAATCAATAAGTTCTGGATGGATTAATGGCATGGTATCATCGGATTGATTTAGGTCAATAGAAGTAAGGGTGAGGACAGTAATATCATCATAATTGTCATTTGGGATATCGAGATCCATGATGGTACCCTCTTCGAAATCATCTAGTTCACTCAAATTCTGTTTGTCCTCACTAGAGTCATCGATATTTAGTGATCCCGCGACGAATGGTCTAGACCCAGAGCCTTGGCCCTCCTCACATGTAGGTACATATTTTTGAATCACATCGACTGGAATATCAATAAAAAGTAGATCACAAGGTAATACCCACTCATATTCATTTGAGTCTGTTTCAGAACCATCTCTAAAGTGAAGGATATTTTCCATAGCTGTCTTCGTTAGCTCCTGCTTCTCTTCTTCAGAGTATCCTAGTCCTGGTTTCTCTTTTGTGTGGAGAGTGAGAGGTGTGATAGGTTCTGATATTCCCTCCTTTCTTAATCCCACAGGTCCTTGTCCTTCATAACCCATCTTTTCAAGAATAGTCTTTCCTTTTCCATACCTGTCTATGTTGATGCTAACATTTTTGATACCGATCTCTGATGTTGATGTTTCTTCATCCTTGTATAGCCAATCCAGGATTGCTTTGTTGTCTGTTTCTTCTGCTATGCTTCTGAATTTTACAAATGTTTCTTGAAGAACTGTGCCAAGTAAAGATGTTGGAGGTTTCATCATTGATGGTTGACCATATTTCCTAGGAGATGGCATTAACTGTGATAAGTTAAGCGATTGCTCCATTGAGTACTGTCCCATTCCTTTATCTGTCAACTGAACTTGCTTTTGAAATTTGTCTGATAGAGAAGTTTGTGTATCCAGATTGTTTGTTTCAACATGACTTGTTTCTTTTTCTTTACCTTTCTTTTGCACCCACTTGGTAGTGATGCTTGGACGTTGTTCATCCTTGGATGATGATGAGCTTGAAGCTTCCCTGTTGTGAGGGACAAAGGTGTCTTGAGATATTCTCAATGTGTCACAATGTTATGGATGATTATAATCAATAGCTATAGTCACCTCTTGTCTGTTTACTGGAAACTTCAGGCATTGATGGTATGTAGAAGGTACAGCCTACATTTCATGAATCCAAGGTCGTCCTAAGAGTATGTTGTATGTCAACTCTCTTTCCAATATTTGACATGCTATATGCTTCATCATGGGTCCCACTTGAATGGGTAATACAATTAAACCTTTGGATGATCTTTCTTCCTCATCATATGCTTTGATGGTCATTTTCCTTCGAGCATCCATAGCGTCGTCGGAATATCCTAGTGCACGGACTAATTTGAGGGTGCAAATTTTCAGACCAGCTCCCCCATCTATTAAAACTCTCTTAACAAGATGATTATGGATACATACTTCAATATGCAATGTTCTATTATGCGGATGGTTTAAGGAGACATCATCCTATTGAGAGAATGACAGACAATGCAGGGTAGTCAGATGTCCCACCATAGCTTGGAATTGACAGACATCCAGATTCTTTAGTACGGTTGTGGCAACTAATGCTTGTTTGAGAACTTCTTTATGTGATGGTGACAACTTAAGGAGTTCTAGTATTGATATTTGTGCGGGGATGTTTTGCAATTGATCAACAATATTATAATGAGAATGAGGCTTAACCGCATGTTGAGATCCCACTCCTTTTAATACTACCTTGGCTTGCCCCCTAGTCATGACGTTTGCCGGTTGATGTTCTTGATTCTCTCGGGGGGTGTTTTGCATTTGATTGATAACATCATAATGTGATGGAGGTGGAACTACATGTGTGGAGCCAATTCCTTTTAACATTACCTTGGATTGTCCCCTAGTTAGCACATTGGTGGGTTGATGTTCTTGATTTTCTCTGATTTTTAAGACATTTATTTGATTATCAGAGTTTTGCACGCTTGGGAGTAAATCCAAAGAGGTAATGTTATTGGTTTCATTTTCATCAGTGTTATCACTAACTGCATGATCATGTTTGACTTCAAATAAACAAAGGATTGTTGTGTCATAGACATGATTGGCATTCTTTCCTTTGTTGTTTGAGGATGATGCACCTTTGTCATAATTTGGTAAAGGATCTTTGAAGGTCGAATGATCATTGTTATTTTGAGGTCCTTCCACATACACTTTGTTGTTGTCCACCAAATCTTGTACTGTATGTTTCAACTCCATACAGTCATTGGTTTTGTGACCCTTGTTATTATGAAAGTTGCAATAATCAGCATCATTCCACCATGATGGTTTGACTTTTGGATCCTAGAACCTAGCTTCTCGTGTAGTGAGAAGGCCTCTGGTAACTAGT
Organism: Sequoiadendron giganteum; assembly: GCA_007115665.2. Classification (NCBI taxonomy): domain Eukaryota; kingdom Viridiplantae; phylum Streptophyta; class Pinopsida; order Cupressales; family Cupressaceae; genus Sequoiadendron; species Sequoiadendron giganteum. The sequence continues at coordinate 326,876,310 of CM021109.1, read as the reverse complement.
TCGTTCATTATTGATTCGATTGGTTGACCCAAAGGTGCGAACCTTCGCCGATTTGATGATTTTTGATACGACTATGGTTTTATGATTTCATTGCTTTGTATGGAATTTGACTTGACATTTTGCTCGTTGTTTTGATTATTCAATGTGGATGCAGTCAAATTGAAAACCAGTTTGACGTTTTGGGGATCATTTGTTGTCTCATTTGTGTTTCGATTCTTTTGCCAAAATTTTGGCTTCTCACCACTTGAGTATTGATTTGAGGAGTTACTTGTGTTGTTTGTTTTATCATTAAAATGTTTGATAACTCCTCTCTTGACTAACACCTCTTCGATTTTAAGACCATTTTCTATCACTTTCTTGAATGTTGGAGGACATTGTAGTTCCAATCTATAACTCATTTCTTCTGTCAAGTTTTCAATGAACAATTCCATCTTCTCTTCTTTAGGAATGGATCTAGGATATCTAGCGAACAAGCGTCACCATCTTTGGAGAAAAGACAAGAACGTTTCTCCTTTGTTTTGTTTTAGATTGTAAAGATCTTTGATAGTAACATCGTGTTGGATGTTGAATGAGTACTGAAAGATAAATCTGTTGACGAGTTCCTCTAAAGTTTTGATACCTATTTTTAACTTCGAAAACCATTCCATGCATGATCCTCCCAAACTCCTTGGGAATAATCTCATTACATAAGTTTCCTCTTGGGAAAACTCAAGACTCATTGTTTTAAATTCTCTGATATGATCAATTAGATCCGTTCTTCCATTATACTTATTGTATTTTGGGATCTCACAATGTCTAAAAAAAGGTATCAAGTCGACCGTTGCGTCGAAAGGATAAGGACAAATGTCTTGTATCACATATCGCTTGGTAGTCACTTTCGTCATATCTCATATCTGTTGCTGTAACATTTGCATCTGTGATGTTAAAGTAGCAACTGGATCTATTGTTTGCGTAGGTTGTAGTATCTCAGTCTCATTCATTTCCGGTGTTTCCTTCAAACAGTTTACATCAAAATCTTTTGGAAGTTTTGCCCCTGATTCGGCTAACATTAAAAGATATTTTTCCATGTCTTATTCTAGAATTTTTTCCATAAATATATGAAACTTGGGATCTTGTTGAGCTGCCTGGATGTCCTTTGGAGTTATTTCATTTTTATCTTTTCGATTTAGGTTGCTCCAAGGATTTTCTTCTGCCATTTCTTGTGATTTTAAAATTTCTTGCTCTAAGAGTCTTTGTTTTTGGTACCTAGTTAAGATTGGCATACAAATTTTTGCCCTTTCTTCTGAAATGTTGTTCTTATGTGATGGAAAATGTCAATTGAACTTTTTTAAACAAAGTCGAATAAGATGACTGATCTTATTGATGAGATAATATTTAAAAAGTTTAATTACTATATTTCATTTCATGATGAAGGATGATAGTATCTTGATAATGAAACTTCAGTGTAGTAATTGATTGTGTATTTGATTTTGACACTTTTGGTTTGCAAGATCTTGTTTCAGTTGATAAGTTTGGAAATTTGTATAAACCTTTCTAACTTTGGTTCCTAGACAGCGATTCTAATAAGAAGAAATTTGATTCTGATGAAAAATGTGGATAAAATGACAGACTGATGGACTGGTAAAAGTTTTGAACTCTCTATTTTGAAAGCGCTAAAATAGAGGCCAAAAGCATTATTTCCCAGAAGCATTGGAATAGAGTCCAGAAGCACTGAAACAGGTGACCGAAGCGTTGTTTGGACAGAAGTGCTGAAACAGTGCCCGAAAGTGCTGGAGAAAATGACGAAAGCGCTACTTCCCAGAAGTGTCGAAACAGAGCTCAAAAGCTCTGTAAAAAGTGACAGAAGCGCTAAAAGAACGATTGTAAGCGCTAAAACAATGCCCAAAAGCGCTAGAATAGTGACCCAAAGTGCTGAAACAAGTTTTCCAGAATGCTAAAAACATGACTTTTTAAGACTTTCTACTGCAAAATTTGATCTGGTCTTGTGCATATTGTATCAGAGATTGTGGAAGATAAGAAGGATGAATCTGTTGACTGTGGTTGTGGAATTGTGTGAGAGCTCTCCTCTGGAAGAAGGCTCGTGAGTAGATTGGCTCTACTGCGTAATCTAATGTGTGACCCCTAGCAAAATTGTGATATCTATGGATGAAAGTTCTATGTTGTAAAAGGAGTTTCCGATTTTGATATAGAAAACGTTGTTTTCTCAATTTGTTTCTATAACCGAGAGGTTTTTGGGGTTTTGTGACTTTGATTTTTCTTTTGAGAAACATGGTGGACTTCCACTTTCGCAGCATGGATTTTCTGATTTGTTTTGACTTGACATTTTCAGGATGATCGTTAATCTGATTTAAATGAATTTGTGAAAACATGGCAAGCAATTTTGAATAAGTGTTTTTAAAACTAACAAGATCGTGTATGTTCAAAAATCACGAATGATCTTTATTGATTTTGATGGGTTGTTTTAACATTTGTACACAAATCAAATAGACTCACACTTAAGGACAAGTAGGTCATCATTATACTCATAGCCCACATCTTGAATTACGTTGACTCACACAGCAGTGTCACCCCCTAGAGGGCGCCCATTTTTTTATCGTTGCCAGGCGCGTACTCAAAGTGACGGAAGTGGATATCGAATCCCTTGAGCAAGCGGTCCTTGGTAATTATATGGTGAGTGTCTTGGGGGTAGATTCTTCCCTCCCCTTGCACCGTGAGTATGACAATGTATGGATACTGACTCGGCGAGAAACTACTCTATGGTTCGTAGATAGGGTTTTGTTTGGTGTGGCAAATAGATAAACTCCCTCAGGAGACCTCCCAATCTTTAGAACAAAGATTTTGGGGATGGTTGTCTTGCTCACTACCATCAAATTGGACTTTCATCAACAACTTGCATTTTTATTATAGTGGGTTGGAAAACCTAGCTTTGGTTGTTCCCACTTAGGTCGTTCATGTAGGGTGAGTACTTTTTCCCACTACGGCAAACCTGTTAAAGGATTTAATAAAACATAAATGACATGAAATAAAAGTGAATCTAGCACTTTGGTCACCCAGTTAAGGGGAGAGCATAAGCCTAATCACCACAAACACAGCATATAAGTTTGTTCTATTTTAAAAGCCCAAAAAGAAATTTTCTAATCTATGTGAAGGTGTTGCTTCACAGAAATCATGATGTTCTTTTTAACTTCTATTGTAAAAATGTGGTGACTATCCTAGGATTGATAGATTTGCTTTAAGAAAAATAAGAAAGTGACTATCCTAGGATTGATCAATTTTAGAAACTTTGAAGTGGCTATCCTAGATTGATCAATTTTAGAGAACTTTCAAGTGACTATCCTAGATTGATATGTTTTAGTCCAACTGTAAAAAAATAAAAATTAAAATCTGGTCGTGGATGCGTCGGATCCAGACTGATTTTACAAAAGCACTAAAACAGTTACCTGATGCACTAAAACCCGAAAGCGTTGAAACAGGGTACCGAAGCGTCGAAGTTTGCCATGGAAGCGCTAAATTACCCAATGCGCTAAAATAGTGACCGTATGCGCTAGAACAGTGACTGAAAGCGCTAAAACCGAAAGCGCTAAAATAGCGACCAGAAGCACTAAAACTTTTAACGGAAGCGCTACGAGAAAAACACGTCGAGAACCTGCGTGATACTTTCCAAAAAATTGATAATTTTGATAAAATTAGGGTTAATGCCCCACGGTGGGCGCCAAATTGTAAGTGTAGAATAAGTGAATAAGCACAAAAGACACTTCTTAATATGACATTATATCAATAGACAAGTTAAATGAATCAATTCAAAGGGATTATCTATCAAAAGCATCATATTGCTCTCTATCTCCAAAGATTTATTAAATCCTGATTGCTCTCAAATTGTTTAAGCAAATAAGACTGTTAAAATGACAATTCAAAGAACAAGATGATGTTAATGCAATGTTAAATGATAAAATAGTTAAACTAGCATGATATTGATGTAAAACAGATAATTGCAGCTACAGGAGGCAGCCATGGTTGAAAACTTGATTGCTTGATTGCTTGATGTGTGAATGCTTAATGCTTGATACTTGAATTCCTGCAGAGTAAGAGTGCAAAAGTTAGATTATTTGGATCCTTTTATTGGTTCAATGAGGCTTTATTTATAGATTTCTTGGTTGTAGAAATGCACAGGGAAAGCTTTGAGAGGCTTGGATTCAATCTGGAGGATTGAATGGTGAGAGATGGAGGAGATTGAGAGAATTTTGGAGATTGTCTCTACCCATGAAAACACCAAGCAAGAGAAGAGGAAGGATTGATGGAGGAGGATTGAGAGATCAAATTCCAAATTTGTCTCCAAAACTTCCCGTGAAGTTTCAAAGCATTAATTGTGACATATTTTAGACATAGATTAGACATAGGATATCTAATTCATTTTTGAGGAAATGTAGATTGGAATATTCCTTATGCTTTAATTCAAATATTTTTGATTTATTTAAATTAGGAAAAGGGAGATAAATAATTTAATAAAACGAACTATAGAAGTTGTTTAATAAATTAAACAGAAGAATATGGTAATTAATAAATAAAGTGTTTTGATCTTTATTTAATTAATTTAAGATGAATGTGATAGATTGAAATAGGGATTTGATAATTAAATCAAACACAATTATTTAATTTTGTTTATTTAATTAAGATGAATATTAGAATAATTTAAATGCGATGTGAATGTGAACTATTTAAATAAATATTTCTATTTATTCAAACAGTAGAGGAAATTAGGATAATTAATCAAATAATTTGTATTTAATTAATCAGAATTCTCCAGACCAATTTTAGGTGTATACAAGAGCTACAGATTGTACAGGCAAAGAGAGAGAGGACCACAGAGTAGGTACGACTACTAACGGTGGTGTAGGAGGCATGGGAGTAGGAGCAGTGAGCCATCAGCAGAGAGAGGAGTACATGTAGGATGCGAGCTATTGGAGATGTGTGTATGAGCAAGCCATGCCAGATCCGATGTAGTGTATAGCACAGTATGTTAGGCAGGTACCACAGATGATGATACCATCCCAGTCTTTAGGGACACGAACCAAAGGGTATAGTGATTTTCAACCAACTCCTCCTCGGTTTGGTGGTTATCAGGGGACTTCTGCTCGCAAATCACAGGGGACTCCAACATATAGGGGACCGATGCCTGAGTCTCCTCAGAGGTCAAACGTGGGCAGCTCAGGGCAGACAGAGGATAGGTGATAGGATACAGGTGCTTTGATAGGTATCGGATGGAAGTGTAGCACATATTCTTAGATTATGCACCTTATTTGAGGATGACATGTATGTGACTATAGTTTGGATATGAGATGAACATTGTATTATTTTGATGATGATATGTGATGGTCCCCATTGACATTATGTCAAACATTTGTGTGATGGATGATTTATTTTATGCACATGGTTATATATTGATGTTTGTATGATAGATGTATTTTACGCACATGTATATGATGAGTTGTGTTGATATGGACGCTTTGACTATGCATTATGTTAATGATTGATTTATGCATGTATGGATGATGTTGATCATTTATGAATGGGAATGCAATTGTGCATATGACATAATTAATATTGGCATAACAATGTATTTGCAAATGGTGATGCATATGTGAGTATGAAAATATATGGAAATGTATGGATGAATGAACCTAATATACTTACCCTAATGAACTTATGTAATATGGATAAATGAACCTAAATGAACTGATACAATATGGATGAATGAACCTAAATGAATTTATGTAATATGGATGAATGATGAACTGACACACTAAATATAATGTATACATAAGTATCAATGGGTAGATGATAGGTGTATGGTGTGTGGGGCATGGCACCTATCAAGAACCGTAAGGATCCTAAGAAGAAAAGATAGTAAGAGGGAATGAAATTTTTTACAACCAAAATCAGGAGTCATAGGTTAAGGAGCAAGGATGGATGAAGGGAAGATGCAATGAGATGAAATGCAACATGAATGCAATTTTCCATCTTTTAGAGCACTGATTTTTGCTATATCATAAGACATCAGATACCATGGTATGTGGAACCAAGGCGGATTAGTGTCTAATGCATCAAACAAACACAAAAAACAAGGTTATCCCCATACCCCAAAGTGACAAAGACTTTGGTCGGGCCAGGTATTGGGATAACCACAAGCACAAAGGGATTCCCCCACATAACACAGAATCCAGGAGGAATCCTAGTGGGTACCACATAGAGCATCCCAACAGACAACAATAGACAAAAATTCAAGAGATGCCCCTATGTTGACTAGGAAAAACACACCATAATATGATGAATCATGGCGATCTTGACTAGTTAAGAGAGGGAGCTCAAACAATAAACAAAAGCCAAAAGTACCAAAAGATCATGATCAATTGCAAGCATCCTTTGCCATAAGATCTCAAGGGTGGATGGGGTTGATGTGGTCTATTAGGAAGGATGCATCTTGTTAAGACCGATGATGGATACTAAACTAAAGTGACCTAGATGACATAGGATAATTGCCATTAAGCATATTTCTTGACATGAGAAGAGCTTGTTTGTGAAGAATCAGCGATGATAGGGACATACTTGACAAAAAGACAAGAGGACAAGACACAACCTAAAGACCTAGGGGCTCGAGGGTTGATCAAAGATCATCCTTGCCTACGTGAAAGCACAGAGCCCTTGTTGTTCAGGAAAATACCATGGTAAAAGAGTGGAAAGTGGACTAATGGAAACTGATGGGTGACCAAGATAAACATAAGCCTCAGGGGCGAATCAAGAGATCAACCTTGCCTACGTGAAAGCGTAGGGGCAACGTAGTTTGGAAAGGATGAAAGATCAAGGATGGAAAAGATCAAAAAGTGGACCATGAGGATGGACGATGAAGGAAAAAATGCCTCGGGGGCTGATCAAAAGATTACCCTTGCCTATGTGCAAGCGCAGAGGCCTCTCAAGAAAAGACATGATGAGACCTAGATGGAGACGGACATGATGAGTGAACCTAGATGGAGACGACCACAACAATGAGATGACACAAGCTCAAATTAGGATAAAAGTATTAGGATGTCAGATAGCAGATGACGGTCATCCAATGCTCAACCAGAAATATACCAAGCGACGAGGTGATGCAAGCAGATGGGAGGGTATGGGGATTGAGGAGCCGATGGATAAACCATAAAATAACCAAGACACGAGGTAGATAATGATTAATCCCTATACAAGAGGTGCCTATTGCAAGATTTTCACCAATCGTACGTATCCAAGGTGCCACACAGGGGTCGTTTTCACCATAGGATGAATTATTTTTCTTTACTATTTTTGGATTTTTCAAATTTTTTTGTATTTTTGAGATTTTACCAGGAAGGATACCCCAGCTAACCTAAGTATAGAATTTCTTCAGATGCATGATGTTAATGGGTTCTTCTAAGGGCTCTCCTTTGGGGGTAGATATCCTCTATGTGCTAGAACCATACTTTGTGGTGATGACATAAGGGCCCAACCAATTAGCTTCAAACTTACCCTTTTTCTCTCAGTCTTGTTGATTCCGTTGATTCTCTTTAAGGACCAAATCACCAACATTGAATTGGCAAAGTCAGACTTTCTTATTATAGATACTTTTGAGTCGGTGCTGATAGGCTTCAAGATGGTTATAAGCCTTGACCCTTTTTTCATCCAGCAATTCCAATTGTGCCAGTTGTGCCACTCGGGTGTCTTCGTCAGTGATGAGATTCTTGAGTGATATTCAGAGTGAAGGGATTTTGAATTCGATTGGAAAGATGGCTTCAGTTCCATAAACAAGAGAGTATGGAGTAGCGTCAGTGGGGGTGTGGATGGATGTACGATAGGCCCAAAGAGCAGGATGGATATGGAGGTGCCAATCCCGACCAGTGCTATTGACCATCTTCTTAATGATTTTGATCAGTGTTTTGTTTATTTCCTCTGCTTATCCATTACCTTGGGGGTAATAGGGGGTGGACCAATGATGTTGGATATGATATGTTTCATAGAGGGACTTCATGCACCTATTCTTGAATGGCTTTATGTTATTAGTTATGATGGCGGAGGGATACCATACCTGCAGAGGCTATGGTAGAGGATGAATTTAGAGATTTGAACACCAGTGATTTGAGTGAGTGGTATGGCTTCCACCCACTTGGTGAATTATTCAGTGGTTGTGATGATAAAAGTATGACCATCAAAGGATGGAGGGTAGATCTTGCCAACCAAGTTGAAACCCCATTGTGAAAATGGCCAAGGTGTCGTGATAGGTTGTAACTCTTATGTTGGGGTGTCAATCAAATCTACATGTTGTTGAAAAATTCACAAGCATCATGTTCCATTGTAGGCCGGTAATACCCTGCTCTTAGGATCCGTTTGGCTAAGGTCATACCATTAAAATGGGCCCCACAAATACCTCTATGCACTTTTGTTAATGTCATGCCAGCTTTGGTTTCGTCTAAACAATGGAGGAGAGTTTCATCATACCCACATCAATAAAGTGTATCACCAATGATGGTGTAGCGGGTAGTGCATTGGATAAATGATTTACGTTGGTTTCTTGTGAGATCCAATGGGAGGGTGTTTTCATGAATATAGGTGTAAATTTTATGGTACCAAGGGGATTCAGGGCCTACAATATCACACACCATATCACTCTCAAGGATATCATATGCTAGGATTAAGAATTGTTCGACTAGGAACTGACAGTCTATGCGGTCTTTTGGCATGTCAATTAGGGACCCAATAGTAGCCATAGCATCAACTACTTTGTTTTGTATCCTAGGGATCTAATCAAATTGGATGGAGGTGAAGTACTTTTTGAAATCATCAACTATGTGTTTGTAGGGTAACAACTTGTCATCCTTTGTTATAAACTCATCATTGACCTATTTGATAACTAATTGGGAGTCACCAAAAACTTACAGATGAGTGATGTGTTATTGGACTGCGATTCTAAGGCCCGTGAGAAGAGCTTCATATTCAACAATGTTGTTGGTGCACGAAAAATCCAACCTGAATGATTTTGGTATGTAATTTCCTTGGGGGGTGATAAGAAAGACTCCTTCCCCTAATCCATTATTAGTGTGTGATCCATCAAAGTATAGTGTCCATGTGGTAGCTTCTGATATGGCAAAGACTCCTTCATCTGGAAATTCGGCTTCTATCGGATATGCATCTACTAATGGATTATCTACCAACTAATCTGCTATTACTCTTCCTTTGATTTCTTGTATGTCCACATATTCTATATCAAACTCACTTAGAAGCATGATCCATTTAGCCATTCAACCAGTTAGGGTTGTCTTAGATAACAGGTACTTGAGGGGGTCAACTTTTGATATCAACTTTACTAGATAGTTGAGCATATAATGACATAATTTTTGTGTACTGAAGACCACAGCGAGGCATTCTTTCTCCATTGGTGAATAATTAAGTTCATAACCGACCAGTGTTCGGCTAATATAATAAATTGCTCGCTCTTTTGAAGATTCGTCATGTTGTGCCAACAATGCCCCTAATGCAACTGAAGTGGTAGAGATGTATAGAAAGAGGGGTTTTCCAAGGATAGGTGGCATCAAGATTGGTGGGTGGGCCAAGTATTCTTTGATCGTATCAAAACCCAACTGACACTGTTGATTCCATTTGAAGGTAGTGTCTTTCTTCAGAAGGTGGGTGAATGACTGACATTTATCTGTAGGCTAGGCTATAAACCGACGGATGGATTGTAGCTTTCCTTGAAGGCTCCTTAATTGTTTCAAGTTTTAAGGTGGAGGCATATCCATGATAGCTTTTACTTTAGTAGGGTCCACCTCAATGCCCCTTCAGGAGACTATGAAGCCCAACAATTTCCCTAACATGACACCAAACAAACTTTTTTGGATTCAGTCTTGGCTTGTTATGCTCCAAGCGCTCGAAGATCTTTTTCAGAATGGTAGGGTTCTCCTCTGGTTCCAGATTTTCCCAACAAGTCATCGACATAATCTTCCATGATAATGTGGATGAGTTCATGGAATATAATAGTCATTTCGTGTTGATATGTTGCCCCCGCATTTTTGAGGCCAAAGGGAATGACATTCTAACAAAAGCTACCCCAAGGCGTTGTAAAAGCGAGTTTGTGTTGATCTTCAGGGGCAATTTGAATCTGATTGTAGCTAGAGACACCATCCATAAGGGACAACATCTCATGTCGTGCAATGATGTCAACCAACATGTCGATATTGGGAAATGGGAAGTCATCTTTTCAACAGGCTTTGTTGAGATCCCAGAAATCTATGTAAATCCTAATATCACCATTAGGTTTAGCGACAGGCACTATGTTGGAAATCTAGTCGGAATAGTCAATGGGTTGAATGAATCTAGCTTCTAGCAAATTCTCCAATTCTTTTTTGACTAATAAGGCTACCTAAGGATGCATCTTTCAGAGATTTTGTTTGACAAGTTTGGCATCTGACGGACATCCAAATGGTGTACAACAAGATCAGGATCCAGGCCGAGCATATCTGAATAAGCCCATGCGAAATTGACAATCCCTTCTCGAAGAATTTGGACAATGGTGAAATATTCTTCTTCTAATAAAGATTTGGCTACATAAGTGATCCTTGGATTTTCTTCTGTCCCCAAATTTACCTCCTGCATTTCTTCAATGAGAATAGAAAAATGCTCAGGTATTTGTGTTCCCACAAGGAAAAGATGAACGTCCCCATCTTTCAATTTTGTATTGAGGTTTTCACTGTCAGATACACCCTTTGTTTTTACTTTTTCCCAGTCAAAAAACACCTCGGTGAGGTTTTCACTTGATGACCTATTTTTTTTTGTTTCCTTTTGCTTTTGTGGTTAGTGTGTTCATGTTCCCCCAATCCCATGTGATGTACATAGGTATTCTCCAAGGGAAATGTGTCGATGGGTGCACTATCTTGTAGGTCATGGTCTATAAGTTCAGGATGTTTGAGGGATAAGGTTATGGTGCAAACAGATAAGCATTTGAACATGGCAAGGAGATCAACGTGATTCAAATCATCATACACGTGTATGATGGACTCTTCTTCTAGTATGTCTTCGAGGGAACCATCATCAATGCTAACATTGTTAGAAGTGCTAGAGGATGCCATAGGACCCTTCTGTTTAGTATCATAAACCAAGCCCAAATTTCTTCGTCGGATGTTAGTTGCTTCAATGGGTTGGAATTTTCCTTGTTCTTCCACTCCAAGGCCTCTGCCTTGGTAATTACACTTTTCAATGAACTTTGAGGCACATGGATAAACTTCTTGCAAGTATTCTATAAGGGGACGCGATGGCTCAAGTTCCTCTCGATAAACCCATTGGCTAATATCAGCTTCCATTTGATCCTGAAGGGATCCCAGATCATTGAATTTTAACGAACCCATGTACTTGGAGGTGAGTGTAAGTGTCTTTTCTTCCACTTTTGGAACTCACAGAGTTGGTTGTCCATATGTACATGGTGAGGGTGGCATGGTTGCCATATTTAGTGCGGTATGCATTTTGTATTCACCACATCCCTTGTCTATGATCTGGACCTTTGTGATGGTGGAAACAGGTGTGGGTGATGGTGTAGATGAGGTGTTTAGTGTATTGGCGGATGGATGAGAATCAGATGTTTGAGATGCCCCCATTTTGACTCTTGGGTAGTAATGTGAATGTGGAAAGGAAGCTTCTAATGCATGACAATATTTAAATAATTGGGGATCAGCTTGTATGGTAACTTCCATTCCTTGAAATGGTAACTTTAAATATTGATGGTAGGTATATGGGATGGCTTGCATAGAATGAATCCATGGATGGCCCAGAAGGATGTTGTATGGAAGGTCAAGGTCCAGAACATGACACATACTGTACTGCATAATTGGGCCCACTTGAATAGGGAGGCAAATAATTCCTTCAGAATCTCGCTCTACGTTATCATATGCCTTGATGGTGATAACTTGACTTCTTAAGTCTACCTAGTTGTACCCAACCTACTGTATGAATTTTAATGTGAAAAGATTTAGGGTCGAACCATTATCTACCCATACCCTTTTTACTTTTTGAAAATTTACACCAACCTCAAGATGGAGGGGGCGGTTGTGGCTTGAATAAAGACACGGCATGTCTTTTTGGCTAAAGGCTAACTGATAGATTGATGAGAAATTTCCTACCAATGCTTGGAATTGGGTGGGGTCAATATCATCGGGCAGTTGTGTGCTTTGCAAAGCCTTAGTCAAGATGTCTTGATGTGCAGGGGACAACTTAAGCAAATCTAGGATGGATATTTGGGCTGTGGTTTTTCCTAGGTGGTCGAGGATGTTATATTGTGAACTGACAGATGGTCTTTGGGTAGATGGAGGAGCTGTTGGGATTGTCATGTGGGTTCGCCGAGTGGTAACAATAGATTGCATATCTTTTCCTTTGACATGTATCATGCATACATGTGGCTCCACTTGTTCTATATATGATACCACACCTTGGTAGTTGTATGAAACAGTTTTATAGCTAATTTTATTGGTGTTGTTATTATTGTTAGATCCAAGATTAGAGTTGGAAGTACTAGGATCCTGATTGTGGTTAGGAAAAAGTGTTTTGATATATCTGGAGTTGAGCATTGGATGAAGATGATGTGTTAGCATCTACATGGATTTCACCTTGATCAATGAGGCCTTGAATGTAAGTTTATAGGCCTTGACATTTATCTAAGGTATGTCCCTTAATCTTGTGAAATTCACAATATTCATTGTCTTTAAACCAAGCAAGTTTGGGTTTACACGTATCAAGAGGTTTGGTGATAGGATACATGATGGGATAATTAGCTTGAAGAAGCTTGTTAAACACTGTGCTAAGGGGTTCTCCCAACTGAGTGAACTGTCATTTATTCCCCCTTGGTTATTTTGGTTGGATTGTTGTCATGGTGCCCCTTGGGGGATGGATATGGCATTCTTGACTAACAGTTGTTACTGAGGAGGGTATTTTTGTGTGGTGGTGGCCACATGAACATGCTTGGTGTCAGTGACACCATCATTCACAACATTTTTATTTCTATTCCAATAAAGAGGTTTATCCCCAAAGGACTTCTCTTTATCAGAATTAAAAAAATTGGCTTGCCCTTTTGCAACAAGGGCTCATTCCAAGATGGGACCCTTCTCAACAAGTGTCGCAAAGGTGGTGATACAATGCAGTTGGAAGTTATGAGTCATGTCTGGGTGGGAATTTTTGATAAATAACGTGACCATGTCTTTTTCTGATGGTGATAATTTCATCGTGTTGGCCAAGGCACGCCATCTTTGCAAGTAGCTTGCAAAGGTCTCCCCATCACATTGTTTTTCTTTCAGGAGATAAAGTGTGTCAATATCCTTCTCTAGATTAAAAGACAAGTGGGAGACAAATTGTTCAGATAATTGTGCAAAGGTTTTAATAGATCCTTTTTCAAGGCCCATAAACCAGTTAATAGCAACTCCCTGTAGACTTTTAGGGAAAAGTCGAATAAGATAATTGTATTTATGCATGACCTCTTGGAAATGGGCATAAAATTCTTGAAGGTGGGCTCTAGGGTCCTTGGTTCCTTTGTATTTATCAAATTTTGGTATCTCAAAATGCTTGGGAAAAGGAACTAAGGAGATGGAGGGATCAAAAGGATAAGGACATATGTCCTCAAACTTGAATGTCTGTTTACCCGTTCCAGCTTGTAGATCCTTTAATGCTGCTTTTACTTCTTCCAAGTTCTTATTGACAGGGGTTGTGGGAGTCATAGTGGATTGATTGTATGGATAGCATTGTGGGTATGATGAGGACGGTCTGGCTACGATCAAATCATAGGCTGATTGAGATACATATATTATTGATTATGAGTGGAGGATGATGGATTATGATGAGTGGGAGTCACTTATTGGTAAGGTGGTTGTTGTTAATAGTAAAGAGTGGGGGATGGACCCTGTTGTTGTGTAGAATTTTGATAATACAGGGAGGTAGGACCCCCTTTTGATGTGATGATGGTTGTTGGTAATAGGAAATGTAAGGTGCACCCTGCTAATAAGTTGGTTGTTGTTAAAATTAGGACGGACAGGATTGATATCGTTGCGCAATGGTGGGTTGTTACATGGCATATGGGCATGGATTTTATGGTTGTTGGTGGGGATGATTTTGAAGCTGCAAAGGATTGGTGTAAGGTGGCGGTTGGGTCCATGTTTGGTTTTGAGCATTCTAATGAGGATTCGTATTGAGATGGGATGGAATAGTGTATGTGCTAGAGGGATGATAGAGGTACTTGGTAAGTGGATTATTGTGTGTTTGTGTAGGGATATACACATGCTTCTATTGAGGTTGCTATTGTGGTTGTTGCTGGTGAGGTGGGTGAGATGTGATTTGTTGTTGTTGTGGGATGGCCACGAAAGGGGCATGCGCTAATTGTTGTGGTTGCGAGGTAGTCTGTACTACTTGATGTGATGGCTATGTAGGAATGGTATTGTGTTGTTGAGGGATCAGAATGTCTTGTTGTGGGATAGTGATAGTCTGTTGTGTGTGTTGTGGATGCAAGGGTTGAGATGAAGCTAGAGTGGTAGCAGTATTTTGTGGTTGTGCAGGCAGTGTGGTGGATTGGTGTGGATTATTTGGAGGCTGTCAAAATACAGGAGGTAGCAAATTGGTAAGTATAGGTGTGCCCCCAGTATTAGGATACGGGGGAGGGAGTGGTGGAGTAGATGGGATGTATGATGGCATGCCATACGCATAGGGATCATTAGGATCTAGTGGTGGGATAGTAGATGTTGTGGTCAGAAGACGAGGATATTCTTAGACTTGATGGATGACAGCATTTCTAAATTCAGGGTGGTAGCAGTTGTCCATGGGGCATTCTCAGGGACATAGGAATTTCTTGGAGCATTTTATGAAGTTTGTGGATCAACAAATGTTGGGAGGACATACAGTGAGGCATAAAATTCATATGGTGGTTTAAATCCCTTCATAAGTAGGGTGGCGAGGATCTTATACCCACGTTCCTTGAGGATACAATTTGTCATTTGGACATTGGCAGGATTACTAAGGTATTCATCAATGGTGACTTCAGGTTGATTGACCATGTTCTCGTCACCGGGTGGTGTGATACTCTAGATGTCAGTGTTCAATTGGGATGAGATGTCATTATGGGGATCGTGTGGATTGCTTGGAATGTTATTGGGATCTTGAGGGATATTTGGTTGGGAACCTTGGGTTTGTTGGTTTGCCATTTTCTTTTTTGTTTGTGTACGGGTCTGAACGGGCATGAACGTGCAAAACAACTAAGTGATTTTAAGATGCAACTTCTAAAGGATGATCTAGGTGATGATTTGGATTGATTGATTCAGATTGGATTAAGATTGTAGGATTGGATTGGATGTTGGTTTGATTGATAGGATGATGGATCAATTGATGATGTATCAATTAATTTGATGATTGGATAAGGATTGGATTTGATTAGATGATTTTCATTAGATGATGGGATTTTGATTGCATGATATCGAATTTGGATAGATTGGATTGGATTGTTTTGATTAATTGGATAAGTTTTTTTTGGATTGGATGATGGATTAGGATTGGTTGATGGAGGGAGTCCTAAAACCCAATTCGGAAATCACCCTAAGTGACGTAAAATGTTGGTTGATCAGATTAAACTGGCTATATCAATGATCACAGTGTTGAATCTGCCTTGAGATGGAAGGGGATTAATTTGGGCCAGTGATGTTGACTTTCAACACAAATCTGCCTCAGGATAGAAGCAAACTGATTAGTTTGAATACAATGATTGATATGAGATGACAATCAAACCTAATGCCTTGGTCAATTTGGTTAATAACAAAGGTTTAAAGGAATTTGGATGAAAATTAAGGATTTCCTAAAGGTTCCTTATATGATGGGGGTGTTGTTGAAGTGATCCTTTTAGAAGAAAAGTAAATCTTTAAATCACACGATAAGATGGTAGAATGGGTACCCCATATTGTGAAATGATCAGTGAGAATGTGATAAATGGATGTTTAGAAAGGTTAAATAGAGGCTTGCAATGGACAAATGGATGTTTGGATTGGCTAAATAAATGTTTGGGATGATCAAACGGTCAAACAGAAACTCAGAGTGGTTTGATGGAGGCTTGGAATAGTCAAACGGGGTGAAATTGTCTATTCAGGAGGGTGTATCTGCCCTTCTACAGTCAAAACAATGAATCAAGGGGGAAAATTCGCCCCTTTGCAGAAAAATAGTGAGCCAAGGGGGAAAATCCACCCCTCTACAATCAAATAGGAACTTGGTTTAAATGAGAAATATTATGGCAAGGACTTCAAATGACACAATGAGGCCGACTTATCAAGATTTACTGGTTTCTCACAGAAAGACACTTTAAGCAAGCACAATCCTATGATTAGTGTTAAGGGGTATGGCCAACAGAGGTCTTAATCTAGGATGCACAAGGTTTCTAAGGAGTCCTTGATATACTCTCAGTATGTGAGGCACAAACTATGAACACCAGCCCGTCACAAGCATGAGTCAGGAACCCCAGTGAGATACTGAAGGGCTCGGACCAGCTCTTCACGTCTATCTAGGTATCACCCTAGCTTAGAAGCTCCATCAGACACGACATGACTAGATTGGGGTACAACTTTGGCTCTCCCCCCTTTATATACCCCATCGGTACGTGTGGTTGGGATCGTCCCTTGGGGTGATTAAATCCCCAAGTAGGTCCCTCTAAAAATAAGGCACTAATCATTTCCAACTACTCCCCGGGTTCACACAAAGTGCAAAGGGAAGGTGAAAACAAACTAATGCCCCCTTTGGGTAACACAAAATAGGAACACCACATAGTAAGTATTACTTCCTCCTATTTAAACTATGTGCCTAGATGAAAACAGCAATAAAAGATTCTTAAAATCTAAGTAAATTAATGGCCCTGCAAACAAATGTTAGTTTTTTTATCTTTCGTCTTTTGTGAACAACCACAAAATTCTTCAAATTATTAGTAAGAAATCCAACTACACCCAAAAACAAGCAAGGTTAGGGGGTTAGACCTTCAAAATAGCAAAAAATTGAGCCAAAAACGAAGCTAAAATGCTTGTTTTTACCTTCAAAAATGTGTTGTTTAGGGAAAATCCACCCCTCTATAGTGAAAAATGTTGAAACAATAGGGCAAGTTCACCCCTCTACAGTGAAGAATGTTGAAACAACAGGGAAGGTCCTACCCTCTACAAAAAATTGTCAAAAACAGTGAAATAGGAGGGTTGGTCCGCCCCTCTATAGAAAAATTATCAAAAATAGTGAAATAGTAGGGCAAGTCCGCCCCTCTGCAGAAAATTGTCAAAAAAATTGAAACAGCAAGGCAAGTCTGCCCCTCTGCAAAAAAATTGTCAGAAAAGTTGAAACAGGAGGGCAAATCTGCCCCTCTGCATCAAACTAGAGGGCAAGTCCACCCCTCTACAAAAAAATTGTCAGAAAAGTTGAAATAGGAGGGAAAATCCGCCCCTCTATAGTAGACTGGAGGGCAAGTCCACCCCTCTATAGCACACAGGAGGGCAAGTCCGCCCCTCTACGGGGAAAGGCTACCCCTTTGTGACCTGGACCTGCAAACAACTTTAACAATAGCAAAAGTGAAATAAAGAGACCCGTTTGTGGGTCCCACCGAATGTGCCAGAAATGTGATCCCTAAAATTTTCTACCCTATTCTAAGATGCAAAACTAACTAATGATGCACTAAAAGGAAAAACACAAGAAATACACCTCAAGATTAGCCTAAGGAATATCTATGCAAGAAAGATAATTATTATACCTTTGTGTTGCAGATTTCCTTGGTTGGCCCTTGATTTTTAAGAGTTTGTGTGCCCCTTGGATGGCTATGGAGGTGAATGGATGCAAGATGCAAAATGTGATAAAATGTTAGTGGCTAAATGACTTGGCGGATTGATGAAGAATGCTTGCAAATGGTTAAAATGTTGCAAATGAAAAATTGGCAAGAGTTTGGTAGCAAAAATCTAATTGTGTAAAATGAGAGGAAGGAGGGGGTATTTATAGAACAATTTGAATTCTCTAGAGAATTCAATGGTTGAGATTAAGCCAACAAAGCCAAGAGGGAGGTCTATGGTGAGTTGAGGACTCACAAGCCCTCACATCTTGACATGTGGAATGTGAGATGGCTTGGGGTGAGATGATGTGGGAGTGAGGTGGAAGAGAGGTACATGATGTGGAAGAAAGAAAGGTACTTTGTAGGTACCTTGGGGGATGAGAAGATTTCTTCAAAAAGGAACTTCTTGTCCCCAAATGAGAGTGAAAAAGACACTTGAGAAATTTTAGAATTTCTCAAAAATCTCCATGGGAAAGGGGAAGGTGGTTGGAGAAATAAATGTGAACTAAAAATTCACATGCTTGAGAGAGTCCAATGGATAAAAGAGGTTTTCCAAAAAGATGGGGATTTTCCACATGTGAGTGATGTGACAAGTCCAAAGTTCTAGAAGTCTTTGGCACATGTAAAATGACAAGTCAAGTTTTCTAGAACTTGCATGGGGATAGGGTAAACCTTGGAAGAATAAAATGTGAATTAAAAATTCACCTAGAGAAGAGAGGAGCCTAGGATGAATCAATGTGAATTAAAAATTCACATGGGAAAGGGAGTCAAGGCCAAGAAAGGCAAGTGGGAAGGTTGACTAAAAAAGGTATGCTAAATGTGGCTAATGACCTTGATTAAGGTTGTGCAATCACAAGATTAGGATAATTAATGAGATATTACAAGCAAGTGGGATATTATGGAGGATGTGACACTAATATTGATTAAGTGGTGCACATCCTAATCATGGATTAATTAATTTAATCCAGATTAAAAGAGGATTATGGAGAATGTGACAAGGAGAGTTAAAATTGATTTTAATCAAAAAAGGTCAAATGACTAAATTAAATAAATTGCCCTATTTATTTAATTTAGAGAAGAAAAGGTGTAAGGTAAAGTATTTAATTATTCAATTACATACTTTAGGAACCTTAGGCAGAAAATGAAATAATGATTAAATAAATTATTTAATCA
This sequence comes from Sequoiadendron giganteum, assembly GCA_007115665.2. NCBI lineage: Eukaryota > Viridiplantae > Streptophyta > Pinopsida > Cupressales > Cupressaceae > Sequoiadendron > Sequoiadendron giganteum. The sequence continues at coordinate 326,857,277 of CM021109.1, read as the reverse complement.
CTATTAATGAAATAGATGAATAGAGTAGACGATTTTGACCATGTGGAAGTTGTCAAATTTAGATGTCTATAAGTACCAAGAAAGAGAAAATACTAGAATTAGATCAAGAGTAATGATGGATGCCTTCAGATCCAGAGAAGTGCAGATAGCCACGTCGATGGTTGGAGAACAAGGAATAAGCTACAATGTCTTCACCATCAACTTGGGAGTGGCCACCAAAGAGCAGAAAGTTGACCATCTCCAAGAATCAATTGCCATAGTGGTGCACCTCATTCAACAAGAAAAAGTTTTGAAGGAGGAACTTAAGGCACAGATGGTTGATTTGATAGCCTATATCACACAATGGTCATCCACAGAGGAATATCCAACCACATCCTCAGCCCCACCATGGTTGTTGTCCAAAGAGAAGATTAATAAGCTAGAGAAAAGAAAGAACTTGGACAAGACCATGAAAAACTGGTTTTGACAAGTCTTCGATATTGGGAATATGGGTATCAATCTAGTTGTCCAAACAGCGAACAAGTTCTTGGAAGTAAACACATCTCTTGAATGTACGAGGTGAATCTGCATTGAGTTCCCTAAGAAGTATGGGGTTGCTTACCCAAAAATCAAGGCTATCCTCAAGCTGCCAAATGAGATTTGGAAAAAGGAATTTTCCTTCAAGGATGATGACCATTGGTTGATGGATGTGTGGAAACGAGACTTCAATCACCAGAAGGAAAGGATAGAATAGGTACTAAAGTGAGTAAATTTGGATGTTGAGTGGGCCAAGGAGGCCAGAGAGGATTGCTTTTGATACCTGAAGCTGATGACAGGGTATGAAGTGCACGTTGTCAAAATCAATCCAAAAAGTATAAAGCCTCACTTCTGAAAGAGGATGGAAGATGGGACGTCAGGCGAGATCACCACGGAGTTCATGAGATTTTCTGCCCTATATTTTTCCCAATCCAAACTATTTAGAGACCATGTTGCCAAGTATGAGGAGGATTGGGAAAAGCTTGTTAACAATTCCAAAGAGTGGAGCTACCAAGTGTTGAAATTCGACATCATTGAGGTCGATAAATTCCAGCTGGTGATCTTTAAGTTCATGGAGTATGCATCTTCAAAGAGGTAGGAAGGCAACCCTATTATTGATGAAGAATTTCTAAAGGAATAGCTGCAACAAAGAGCAATCAGCAAAAGCACGAAAAATGCTACAATGTTGCCACTAGAAGACAAAATAGGGATATGGACAAAATGTATTTTAAAAATGTAATATATTGGGGGGTAGGTAGAACCCTAAGTTTACAATGAATTGTGGCCACACAAATGTAAATCATTCTTCACCACATGTTCTACTTTTTGGACACTATAAATGGGGGGTCTCCTCTCATTTTCAAGGAGAGTTGAGCTGTTGTAAAGACATGCTGCAAAAATTGCAATAGAAATACATTGATCTTGATGCATTTTTGAATTTCTTCTCATGTTTCATGATTCTTCTCTCATAAGTTAAAGATTTAGTTAGATTTACTTTTTTGTTCTAGTTTCCTTTCAGTCAACTTTGGTAGATTCAATAATGTTGTTCTTGATCGTGAAGATTTTTGTTGTGTAGATTCTTTTCTTGTCCATACTTTTGGTCATTTGCTGCTAGTAGATGGTTGTGCAAAGTTAGTCTGGACTTTGATTTTAAAGATTCCTTTAAAAATTTATCTTTTTTCATACATATGTGTGGTGAATGAATGATAAAACATCTACAATCCTTAGAAGATAGCATAGGTTTCATGATACTGTGAAATTTCTGGTTAAGTGATTCTATTTTAAGGAAACTATCCACAGTAGAAGCCTCCATGATCACTATTCATTGGTAGTTGCAGGTCCAGGAACCCTCTCTCTTCCTTGCCTTTTTTCCTTTTTTTTAAATAAATAACCTATGCTAAGGTTCATTGCACATTGTAAATCCAAAACTTAAAACAGAAGTGGAGTTCAAGACCATTGTTTGAACCTGCAGCAAAGTACAGTAATTTCCCATCCTAAGAACTCTATTCGTAGATCCAACTCTCCTCTAGCTTAGTCCATGTAATTTTTCCCTGTGATTACCAGCAAAATCACATCTAAAATCAATTGAAATATTTTATGCAAGTCATGACCTTACACTCGAGAGACCTTGGGGTAATTTTTAGCAACTTGTTGGATATTTCCTTTCAAGAGAGGTGATGCACCTACCCATCAATAGAACTGGCACTAGAAGAAGTTTTTTTTGGGGGCTAAGCTGGATCAAATCGGGTCTTTCTCCCCTGAGATATTTTATAGAATACTAAGGTCTATGCCAAACAAAGAGGAGTTTCAAGAGCTACAGCCCCTTACCTGAGCTAAGAGAGCTAAGAAAGGGGAAGCCTTCATCTCCAACTCATCCGACCAGCCCATTTCGCTTTCACCATCATCCTCTTGTATCCATTCACCACTATCTTCTCCTTCATTCTTGGCAGCATTTACTTCTGCTCACCCACTCCAAACAACCTTCTAGGTTGTCGCTTCCTAAGGGCTAGACGTTGCCTTCCAACCCAATGCAGTCCCACTCCCAGAATCTATTTCGTCAATCGATGTTGCCCCTTTGCAGTCACAAGCCAATCTGGCACAGCCACCTCCACTGCCCCCTCCAATGGCGTGGTTGGGAAACAATATTTCTTCTTTTCCCTTCAACCTCTATCATGACATGCCAAAGAATCCTGAGATTTTTTGCACAAAGTTCAATCCCCGGGATCCACAGAGGATGGCTAAGGAGCATGTCAAGATTTTTGAGATCATTTTGAAGACTATGCAAATCATATATGAGGATGTGGACTACTGGCTCTTTCCCTACTAACTAGGAGAGGAGGACTTCTATTGGTATGTCAACTTACTGGAAAGGACTATCAACACATGGGACCTTCTGAAGAATGCTTTCCTACAGAAGTTCAAAACTCCAATTAGTCTTGCAGAGTCGTATGGACATTTCATGTCAGTTCAAAGGGAGGTCAACAAACCGATCAGCTCCTTTAATGATCAATTCCATAGAGCATATACTCGACTACAAGACCCATATGTGTTCAATGATGCTGCTATTTTACCTATCTATTATGGAGCATTGGACAATCTTACTGCAGCACTAGTGAAGAGGATGGGGCCACCACCCACCAAATTGGTTGATGCATACTCGGAGGTCGTTATTGATAGCATGGACTTGGGATAGAACATTTTTGGTCTGCTGCCCTCTTTGGGGTAGGTCGCTTATCCTTCGTAGATTCATGGGCTCACTCAAGCTTTACAGCATCACATGCCCCTCATGAACTTAGTACCGCGGCTACCCATAGTGTCGCACCCCGGACAACCAATGAATCAAGTGCCCCCGGTTCCTCACTATCTACTACCCTAGTAGCACCAAGTCCATTCTCAGCCGCCCCAAGTATCGACATATCTCCAAGCATCTGAATTTCTGCCCACTCACCAAAATCAGCCAATGGCTCAGTCGGTGTTCCTCCAGAATGTTGCTCCACAGCCAAACAACATGGAAAATGATCAGATTGATGAACTCATGAAAATGATCAAGAATATGTCTACGGAGATGACACATTTGAGAAACCAAAACAATCAGCTATAGGATTTGCAAAAGAGTATCCAAGCTAACCTCAACTGTGACAACCGCGAGAACCAAGATAATCAGGATGCCAACACTCCATCTGGACAAAATTATGATAGGAATCAGAATTCGGGATAAAAATTATGTAGAAGGCCTTTCCCAAGGCAGAACCGGACATGGAACACGAGGCCCAATAATGGTGGTGTTCCCACTCCCCTCGATCAGCCTAGCAATAATGACAAAACTACAAGTGGATTTTACTTGGTCGAGGCTGCTTTATTCGGCTGGTGTCGTATACACAAAACAAGCCGACATTCTGAATTGGATTGTTCGAAATTCCAAACGACTGCTGAAATTTTTCAAATTGAAGTCCAAAATGTTGTGGACAACTCAGGATGTAGAGACATTGTTCCCTCTGAACCATATGATTCCTCTGTGTTGGTGGTCAACCAGGCTCCTTTCCTGAAGGCTGAGTGCAACATGCCAGAATAGGAAGGCACCAACATGAGAAACAATGATAAAGAAGAAGAGGTAAGTTCCAAAATTCCTTTCGCTCGACTTTTTGATTCAGTAGACAATGGTCCTAAGGATGAGGAAGAGCCTAGGGAAGATGAAGCCAAATTTTTCACCAACGGACTACCCCTTACAACCTCAGGAATAGACAAGCTAGTGGTCCTTTCACAACCTCCACTCTACCTAATAATTTTAGTACCCCTCCTGACCCAAATTCTAGCAACAATCTGGGATACCCTCAGGTCCCCACATGGTACTTTAACAAAGGTAGATAGCAGATCCAAAACCAAAATCACCCCACTAGCTCCTCCTGAAGCATTGCTTATGATGAAGAAGTCGAACAAATGGGAGAGTATATTGCAGAGTAATTTAAGAAGGTTAAGCTGAGTGTGTTCACCTTTGAGCTACTCAAGGTGCCAGCTATAAGAAATGCCTTCTTTAGAATGATAAATGGGACCTTATCGGCTGGGTAGACTCAAGAAGTTCCTTCAAAGAAGGTTTCCTTTGACGATCAGCGAAATGAACCAATTGTGCAACAAATTTCCAATAAATGGGTTGATCCACCTGCAAATCAGCAGCCAGGCAAGCAATCCACCAAGGAAGTATATCATACACAAGCCCAAAATAAGGGCCATGATAGGGACAAGGGTCAGGTCACCCAGGTGAATGTTTCAGGAGGAATCTTTCAAGGGAGATTTGAAACTCGTCCTTTCCTGACCATCATCTGTGTGTTTGGGAAGAACCTCCACAATTGCCTACTAGATTCAAGAGCTTATGTCAATGTCATTCCCTTAAGCATGTGCAAAGTGTTGGGAATAGTCCCAACTCCCTTCCGGTGTAAGGTAACGCAGCTTGACAAGACTGAGATCAACATAGGGCGAGATTAACAAAATACCCATACAGGTTGTTGCTAATCCCAGAATTCAACAGACTATTGACATCCAAGTTGTTGATATCCCGAATACGTATGGTATAATCTTAGGAAGGGATTTCACAACACTGTTGAATGGGTACATTGCAACTGACTACTCTCACTTGTGGTTACCATGGAAAGGGATTTTGAATCATATTCAAATTGATTGGGAGCCACACATGAAGTTTATGATTACAGAATAAAACAACATGAATGAAGTGTTGTTCGTTGAAACAAAATTAGGGAATTACTCCCCAGTATCACATCTAAATTAATAAGAACGCCTTGAAGAAGAAGGAACAAGCGAGGTTTTCCTCATGTTTTCTAGCCCACCTATTAATCTGGCCAATACCTCTCAGAGCACAGAAATGTTGATAGAATCAAATGACAAGGAATTAGGTGAGAATGATAATCTTGGATTGTTGGATGGTTTCCAAGGTTTTATGGAAAGATGTGCACAGAACCAACTTAGTTTGGGAGCCTGGATGAACTTTCAGGAACTCTTATTGCCTAGTTGGTGCAGGGTACATAATGTTGCCCATTCAGAGTTTGAGTGTTGTTTATGCCAAACAACAATTGAGCATATTAAAAGATAAATCACTCCGAAGGAGGAAGCTGGGTCAGCACCTCCAGAACAAACACATTCACCCCCTACACCTCTTCAAAAGGTTATTGAAATGAGGTCCCTATCAAATTTGAAGGTTGGGTTTGTTGATTCTGATTTCAAGGACTTTCCTGGATTCTAGACTTTGCACTTTGACAGATCCAAATCCAAGCATGGGGTTGGAGCCAACTTTGAATTAATCAGTTCCAGAGGTAAGTCATACTTTTCTGCTCATAGGCTTCAATTTTATTGCACCAACAATGTAGCAGAATATGAGGCCTTGGTCTTGGGACTCCTTATGGCATTAAGGAAAGGTGTTGAAATGTTGTAAGTTTTTCAGGGATTCAGAGCTGGTCATAAAGCAAGTTAGAAAGCTCTATTCCTGTTATGACTGGAGACTCACCAATTATAGGCATAGGGTATGGTATCTATTAGAGGGAATAGATGCATTCAATATCCAACTGATCCCATGCTCCTAAAATCATACAGCTAATGCCTTAGCACGGGCGGCAAGCACGTTGCAGTCATTGTCCTTATCTGGTCTCAAAAGATTCACTTTGGAACTCACCTTCATTTCGTTTGTGTCAGACAATGTAGCCAATTTCCAGGTGTTCAATGATGACAAACACATCTTGGATTTTATCACCAGTTCTTATGTGTTCCCTACTCAGATAATAGAGGAGGTTGAACCTCAAGAGGCTGACCTGGATACAGAGGGGGTCATCAATCTGAAGACCAACACTATCCCGAGAGGGATAGTCCAACTAGAATGAATATTTGACTTGGATCAAATCAAAGATCAGGATCAACAAGCCAAGAAGGATGCCATCAGTGGCCAGGGTGACACCTACAACCTCAGAATAGCTGATGTAGCAAGGAATATGTTCATCGGCAAAGTGTGCATGCCATAGGAAAAAGGGGGCATAGTGGATGCTTTATGGAAATATCACGATGTTATCACTTGGAGTTAAGAAGATCTGAAAATGTACAATACATTGATCATCGCCCACACCATCCCTCTCGGATCAGATGTGAGACCATTTTGAAAGCAGCAGCGCCCTATCAATGCTTTGTTGAAACCAATAATATACAAAGAATTACAAAACTTGTTGTCGGCCAGGATTATTTTCTCGGTTAGACATTCCACATGGGTGGCTAATTTGGTTAATGTTAGAAAGAAGAACGAAGAATCCAGGTTATGCATCGACTTTCATAATCTGAATAGAGCTCGAAAAAGGATAATTATCTTGTACCCTCATTAGATGAGGTGTTGCAAATAGTAAATGGTTCTCAAATGATTTCCTTCATGGATGGATACTTTGGGTACAACCAGGTCATGGTGCAATATGAAGACCGACACAAAATGGCGTTCACCACTAAATGGGGAACTTTTGCTTATAGACGGATGTTGTTCAGACTCATCAATGTTGGTGCCACCTTATAACATGCCATGGATATTTCTTTCAAGGACTTGATTGGAAAGTGCATAATCATCTACATGGATTATTTGACATTATTCTCAAAGCAACAGAGTAATCATGTTGTTGACCTATATAGAGCCTTTTAGAGATGTCATAAATTTGGGGTCTCCCGAAGTGCATCTTCGGTGTCACTGAAGGGAAACTACTTGGACATGTCCTCTCAAAGAGGGGAATCTCTATTGACCCTGAGTGTATCCAATCAATTATGAAGATTCATCTACCAGGTAGCAAAAATGAGTTAAAATCTTCTTTCGGAAAGATTGAATTTGTCTGTAAGTTTATCACAGGCTTCGCGAAAATCGTCAAACTGCTCAATGCTATGTTAAAGAAAGATGCCAAGGTCGAGTAGACCCCAGAAGCAAAGTGGGCCTTTAGGGAAATCAAGAAAGTAATCACTGATGCACCTGTGCTAGTCAGCCCAAACTATCTGAAGCCCTTCTACATCTATTCATTCGCTTCAGATCATTCGTGTGCCAGTATTTTCACACAGAAAGATGATGAGGGGAGCGAGCATCCAATTGCCTTCATGAGTGCCCCTTTGAAATATGTCAAGCTACATTATCAAAACATCGAAAAACAAGCTTATGCCCTTGTTAAAGGGGTAAAGAATTTCAAGCATTATATCTTACACAACAAGGTGTTTGCCATAGTTCCTGACCCGGCCATTAAGACATTGCTTATGCAGAATGAGATGGGAGAATGAAGGGAAAAGTGGATTACATTACTTTAGGAATATGATATGGAAATTCAGCCAATGAGATTGGTGAGAGGACAAGCACTCACCCAAAAAATCACTGAAGTGGTCGTGAACATAGGTCCTGAACTCATAGTGCAACAATATCAGCTGGAGGATATCTCTCCAGGAGAATGGTACGAGGACATAGAATATTATCTGTTGAACCACAAATGTCCACCCCACTTACAGGGGGTCCAAATATGTGCTCTCAAGTTGAAAATCAGTAGTTACATTTTGTAGGGTGCCATATTGTACAAGAGGAATCATGAAGGTATCTACCTAAGATGCCTTGGTAAGGAGGAAGTTGATCGGGTCCTCAGGGAATTCCATGATAGGTTTGGGACTGGTCACGGTTCCGGCTTGTCTACCACACATCAAATATTGAGAGTTGGATACTATTGGCCTATGGTTTTCAAGGACGCCCATGGTCACGTATGTACCTGCCACGTATGCCAGACTATAGCCACCCAAGAAAAGAATGTTGTTGTCTTATTGCAGCCTGTTTTGGAGGTAAGGTTGTTGACTCAATGGGGTCTCGACTTCATTGGTCTAGTAATCCCTCCATCATTTTTTTGACATAGGTACATTCTAACCACTTCTAATTATTGTACTAGATAGACAAAAGTAGTCGCATGTAGGCAACGCACAACTGAAGTAGTCAAAGATTTTTCGAAAAGTTTTATATTAAATCATTTTGGTTGTCCTTATGTGTTAGTGTGTGATAATGGTCATACATTTACTTCGTTAAAATTTGTTGGTTGGGCCTTTGACTATGGTATCATCCTCAAGTTTTCCTCCAACTATTATCCTCAAGGCAATGGTCTTGCTAATTCAACTAACAAGAACTTGATCATCGTGATCAAAAACTTGTTGGATAGGAATCCTAAGGACTGGCATACCCAGGTTCATTTTTCCCTTTGGGCAGACCGCACTTGTCACAAGGCTTCCCTTGGAGAGTCCCCTTACCACCTCGTTTATGGCTTGGAGCCCATTTTCCCCATACATTTGAAAATCCCTACCTCCATTTCATTAATTATTTTTATGAAGGAGGAGACCAGGGATAACTTTAAGAAACCCCCCCCCCCCCTCGGCCAAGGTGTAAAATCCTGGCGAATCTTAATGAATAATTGGTAAAAATAATAATCACAATGGTGAATCCTAGTGAATATTCACTAAAAAGATTAATGACAATGGTGAATCTCTCCTTTAAAAATTTGCATAGTTGGTTGGCGCAATTCCCCCATATTTTTTTTGTTTTTTGTAATATTGAAGTAGGGGCCTGGGGGCGGCAGCCACTGACAAGGTAAGGGACAGCGCCCCTTGTGGGGGTCAAGGGGGAAAATCCCCCTTGTGGGGTTCAAGGGGGCAACGCCCCCTCACGGGGTCCAAGGATAATGGCCCCAGCGTGCTCTTGTTCGCGATACAGGCAGGGTCGAGGGGCAGAGCCCCTTGCCACCAAGCATAAATTCACTATCAAAAATGCATTGGATAACACACACATTAAGTGTTTTTAAAAAAATCTCACTTTAAAAGTAAGAATAAATGAGAAGTGTAAATTTTTCCATCGATTAGCAATTTAGCTTTTTAATTAGACGGCTGCAGGTTGATTCCATGGCCTAATACACATATGCCTTTTAAAAGGCTTGTTGTGGTCCAAAAACAAATTTCGGCCCTCAACAAGCCTTTTAAAAGGCATGTGTGTATTAGGCTGCAGAATCAACCTATTGTCGTCTGATTAAAAAGTTAAGCGATGATTTGATGGCAATAAATAAAAGCCTTATTCAAAGCTAAAATGTCCTTGAAATTAATTTGTAATTTATTAATGTGGCGATATTTCCCCAAAACTAATGGTAGGAATATAATATTACTAGTGAAAATAATCAATACTTGTGATTATAGTATAAATTGTTGGCGAATCACATCCAATGATGTATCATTTAAAATATAATACATAAGTGAATTAATCGAGACGCAATTTTTTTATAAAAACTTAGCGATTCAGCATCGTTTTTAGCTTGTACTATTCACCATTTCTAGAGGTCCCGATTTCAATTATTCGCCAATTGGAGAAGATTCACCACTAAATTTTTCCCTGGAGGAGACCGCAGAGAAGCTCGCCTCGCCGAGTTGTTACACTTAGAAGAAGTACGAGATCGTGCAATAGAAAATTTAACCAAACATCAGGGCGTAGTTAAAAGATGGTTTGATCACCGAGCCAAAATCAAGGCCTTCTACATTTTTGATCTAATCCTGTATTGGGACAAGGCCCATGAAAAGAAAGGGGGACACAAAAAATTCGACAAGCTTTGGCTTGGCCCTTTCAAATTGCTGAAATCCTTGGAGATAACGTGTTTCGCTTAAAGACCTTAACTGGTAAGGACATCCTATTGCTTGTCAATGGGCAGCACCTTAAACATTATTTCCAGGCCTAAGCTCTTTTAGAGCTATCCATGTACATACTTGTACATAGGTTAGGGTAGGTTTCCCTGCTTTTCTCTCTTTCTTTGTTTTCTTTGTTTGTTCCCTGGTTGTTTTTCCTTTGGCAAGAGTCTCCCCTTGTTCCTATTGTGGTGGCCATGCTTAGCTTGATGAACGGTTTTCCCTTTTGCTCGCTCTTGCTTTATTCTCTAGATAAGCCTTCATTCCCCATTACTAATCTCTAAAAGCCCTGAGCATTGGTTTCCTCTCTTGAACTCTGGACTAATCTAGGATGGTGTCCCTGTTTGAATTTCCTACGCTTATCATGGAACACACAGAAATAGGCCTTAAAGGTTTCCAAAGAATTGTATGGTAATTACTGGGAAGGCTGGATAAGTGAAAAATCTAAAGTCTGCTCCAGTGACCACTATGATTTCCAAACCCATAGTGAGCTTCAATGCTTGCACAATTGAATAAAAGAAAAGAAAAGTATTGAAAAGCAATATCAAAAGAGAAAAGAACAGAAAATGTAAAAGTAAGCAATCGTATGGGTGTACGAGTATCTCTACCAGGGCTATGGATGTCTGGCTGGCAGTAGAGCTATGTTCATGGGGTCATAATGACAACTCTGTCGGGGCTATGGATGCCTGACTGGCAGCGAAGCAATTTCTAGGTTACTCTTGGGGTTAGGCGAGTTACGTAGCTTGTCCTTTCGATCAGTAATTGTCCACATGATCTCTAAGGAAAATAAATGAGCTCACCATGCACACACTTCCATGATAATATCATGGTGCAATTCAATCTCACCCTCCTTAACTTTTTCTTAGTTCAACATTGGAAATCGGCTTCTAGTCTGCGAAACCGAAGATCTTGGGTTCAGAATGAATATTTATCTTTAGAACACCATGAGCATTCTCCAAGTGAAGTCACCATTTGTTGTGCCTATAGCACAAATGCCCCGTTCGAAATGGGGACCCTCTCTTTCCGTTGCCTTGTTGAGCCCTTTTGTTGCCACCTCATTTTGCGTGCCCCCCCATTTTGGTGTCCTAGTTGATCAGCATGCCCTTCAAAGTCTCATTTTAGGTTGACCATTTTTTGCCCCTAAAAATTGCTAAGTTGGGCCTTTTTGGGCCTTCTTTGTTATTTTGCCTTTCTGGGCGTCCATGGGACTTCCCGGGCTTGACTCATAAGGTTTCTCCCCTCAAATTTCCCCTTTTGAGTTTCCTTTGCGCCTTGGTCATCCCAAGTGGTCGACGATCGACATCCTCCTGGACCCCGAACCTCAATGCCTCCTTTATTGTCTGCCTCACTTGTCCAAAACTAAACGACCATGCTTTGACATCTTTTCAACCCTCGGGCTCCGATTCTCCCATCGTCGTCCTGAAATTTGAACTCACCTACCTCGCTGACCACCATAGTTACATTCATTAGGGGGTATTAAATGCACTTAAGGGATATATAAACAAGTTTCGACATGTCATTTTCACATGTCAAAAATAGCAAACAAGCATAGTGCAATCTTAGCCTTCGCCGCCTTTATGCCCGAGCTTTTGTTTCGTTGTTATTCCAGGATTCGGCATCTCACTTCTTTGGGCCCCCGAGGTATGACCGATGTCCGATATTCCTTCCCTTTTCTAAATATTTATGATTGAAAAACTAAACGATAAGGGAGAAATGATTGAAAACCTAATTGGGAAAATGTCTCACCTTAAAATCCACTTGCCCAAATTTTTTGAAAATGTCCCTCAGAGGACCCAAATTTGAATTTGGAACCCTATCATCCCATCACTTTTCTTTGAGGCAGGCGACCATACTCTTTGAGCCTGAGACTCTCTCTGGCCACAGCGTTAACTTGGTGAAATCTCCTCGACGGCGAAGCGTCTCTCGGGTCCCAAAATCCAGAACTCCCCTTCTGATTCATCATTTCTCAACGGCATCCATGTTTTGTCTGTTCGATCATCGGTCTCCACTCCTCAAATTGACTTGGGTTTCCAAAAAATAAAGAAGAAAAGACACATCCAAGTGCTCGTTGGGTCCCGATCCCCGAACTTCCATCCCCGGACCGTCATTCTGGGTCATTGTTTTCAAAACAACCTTCTCCTAACGTCCTTCCGACTCCTAGACCCCAAGCTCGTAAAGTCCACATGAGAATTAAAGTGCCAAAATCTAAATTCCAAGTTGCCCTCAGACCTCCACCTCTGGACCTCCCTCTTTGATCCGCCCTTGCTCCCCCACCATCCCGAACAGCCGTCTCACAACATCTTTCTGAATTTCGAGCCCCAAGCATTTCCCATCCACTCGATATTTTAATGATGAAATGTGAAGTCCTCACTGCATTCGGACCTTGCCTACCATACTTTTGTCCTTGGCATTCTGTCCCGCCCCCGTTGTCCTAAACAACGAAACAAACCCATCTTTTTGACCTCCGGGCCCTGAACCTCATTTCTCCTCCGGGTTTTTTCAGATGAAGGCAAACTATCTCCTCAGGTCTGGTCCACCAGGAAGCATTCCTCAGACTTTCATCCATGCTTCGTCGTTACACACGGTTGTTCCTAAATGGCTTCCCGACCTTTGCGGCCCGAACTCCCAAATAGATTTCGGCCTCCCAAGTTCAGGAATCCGAAACTCTATCTCTAAAACGTTGTTTCTCCAAGGATGTTCCAAACAGCCAGCCCTTGATAGCCTTCCTTCAGTTTGAGCCTGAACACCTTAATGATGATCTAAATAGCCTCAAATTTGGAAACGGACTTCGACCCACATGCTTAAATTTGACCTTCTCCCAAATGGGCCCTCCTTTATCCGAATCTAAGATCAGGAGAATTCATTCGGGATGCCCTGCCCTATTCACCCTTCCAAAACAACATTTTGGCAAGGGAAGTCTAGTCCCTGGGGTCCATTTCATCCATTTTCCCTCTAATGTTACTTTGATCCAGTGTTAGGTTTGAATGATAAATTGTTTATTCTAACCTTGAGTTGTAGGAATTTGCTAGAGGCTACACCCTCATACTTAATTTTGCTAGCTCCCATCTCTTTGTGCAAGATATATGGAATTTGGCACAAAAGCTTTAGGGGCAGTCAAGGACAAAGGGAAAAGGATTGCCAAGGCTCCCCAAGGCAAGGAGGACAAAGACCAAATGAAGTACCAATTCCAGGGAGTGCCATTGCACTCCAAAGTTACAACTAAATGGAGGGATATCATAGACACCAATATTGGCATGTCAATATTGATGAATTCACACAAAGAGTTAGGGTAAAGCCAAAGATTGAGAATGTCAGGCTGATCAGAAGCAATGGACTAGCTAAGGTTGTTGACTTCCCTCCCACCTTGGCTACCCTAGAGCTGGTAATGGCTTGCAAGGAGACATACCAACTTGAAACAAGGACAATTGTGGATAGAGATGGCAACATCTTGGTTGATATGTCCCCTTTAGGGATAACAAAAACCTTCCACATACCCGTCTTCAGAAGCATGGAGACCCCAACTATTTGGGAATGCAAGGAGATGTGGGATGAAGATCCTTTGAGATGCAAGAAGTTGATCAACCAGTATTGGTTGAAGGAGAGGTGAGGCGGTGCTACCAAGGTTCCTCGGGAGCTCTACCACAATCTGGTTACCTTGCTGAGTAGAGTAATGGGCCTTCCTACAGTAGCCTTCTTCTAGGAATGGATGATGTATTTCACTGAACAAATTCTCTATGGAGAGGGCACCACATTCTATTGGGGAGAGATAATCAGTGATTGCTTCCATGAGCAATTCATTAACATAAAGAAAACCTCCAAATTCTACATCACATCCTACTTGGTGTATTCGCTTGCCGATCAGTCGTATTATAGTGGATTGTCCACAGTGCCCAATGAGATGCCAGGTAGAGAGCTTAAACCATATGACAAGTACCCTCAGCTGCAGCACAGAAATTTCAAAAGGGATTACTATAGGGTAAATGATGTGTTTATCGCCTACATCATGAGACTACTTGGAGGTGATTTTGAGAGAATATTCTCTCATAGTGTTAGGGCCCTCCTCAAACATTATGCATTCTTATTCATCCAGTATCCCAAGTTCACCTACATTCGCGTCTAGGGATTCTTCAAAAGGATAAAAAAGCTGCCCCGGTACCCTAATGACCGAATCATATCATTGGAACTATCTTGGTAGCTACAACATATAAACAACGTCCTAAGCAATAAGCATCTGGTGGGGACCCCTTATCCCCTCACACTCGGCAAAGAGATGTATGAACTTTATACTTCCCAATGTGCAGGCAACTTAGAGAAGGAGCTAGTTGAGTACCACTTCAGGCCACATATAGCTAGACCGTGAATGGACCCATTCGGCCACATCAGAAAGGAAATTGGACAAGAATACACCCACCTCCACCATATCGAGGATTTTTGGGCCAGTTGTAAAGATTATTTTGAAGTGCGGATAAGGCACTATATGCATATGACCACATACTTTGTAAAAAGGGTGAAACTGTTTCTAGTGCCAGATCAACTGGAAGAAGAAGAGAGCACCGTGATCGACCCAAGATACAGTGCTATTGTGAATTTACCACTACCTTTAATTTATTGGAATGAGCAAGAGGTTGATGACCTCGACATTCTCACCAAGCCTATTGAGGCTCGAACAAATGCATGGATCAATGGGTAGGTTGCCCATTTAAATCAACAGGGAGTTGCCTTGACATTCAAGGGGCTTGAGAGTGATCCCAGTGGTTTTGATGGTGGGGCAGTTGTTGTTACAACTAGAGAAACATCTAATTCCCCACTATTTGTTTGGTCAAAGAAGAGAAAGGAGGTTGAAAAGAAGCAACCCAACCCAAAAGTGTACGCTAGAAAGGCCTCAGAGAGTGGACCTCCCAAAAAACATAGAAGAATGGGTAGTGTCAGTGAAATGTCGGTAATACCAGAGGACCCACTCCATGAGGGAGAGGAGATGGAGGTCGATCCACCAAGATCTCCACGTGCTTCATCTATTGTTGCCACTGCTACTGCCCCGCCTATCCCACACACAATAGTTGCATCCTCCCCGCCTGCGGTGGACATTGTTGCTCACCTCACCTCTACTTCTCACATTGTGCAGGTCCTATCAGTGGATTCATCCTCCGCCACTACCTCGTTGATTTCTTCATCCTCCATGGCTCCTTCCTTTTCTCTTCCAACTATCATTTCTACTACTGCAATGCCTACCCTCACTCTCCCAAAATCCTTTGTGAAATATATGCAGAACTTTTCATCTGAAATTTCGGGAATGTTTTCAAATCTAATGGTGCAAGCCACAATTTCCAAAGCAATGGTTAACACCTTGGTTCCTCCTCCTCCTACTGAGCCACCCAATATGGAGGCTATGATGCAAATCTCTGATGAGTTGGAACGACAAAAACTAGAGGCAGCTAAGAGGCTGGAAGAGGGGGTAGGTGATTATCATGAACATCTTATGTATGATCATCGGGTAATCGACGAGGTCGCCTATGATTCTTCCAGTGATGACAATGAGGATCTAGACACAAAAATAATTCAAGAAACAGTTGATCCGGAGCTTGATGCCGAATGGGAGAAACAACTCAAGGAGATTGAAGACAAAGAGGCTAAAAGATAGCCTATGGCTGAAGAAAGAGTTGCTACTCCGAAGGCACAAGGTGATAAGTCTCCAGTGGATGGGCATGACCGTGCCCCTAAGCATGATGAAGAAACATCCTTTCATGAAGATAGACAGGAAGATAGGCCCAAGGAATGCAGGCATGATCAGGATGAGGAAGAAAAGGATGTTGAATGGAAACACCACCCTGATGAACGACTACCCACCAAATCTCCCATCAAGTGCACAGTGTTCACTTAGGACTCCAATGAGGAGAGGGAAGACACAAGGATTGAGCAAGAGGCCCTCAACGACAAGGCCATTGAACTCAGGGTAGAGGACAACAAGGATCAACATGAATCACCCAAGGAAAGGTCCTCGATGCCGGACTGGTTGGAAAGACAGCTGAAAAAAAAGACTCCCGCTCTGAAGGACCCAAAAGCAAGACTAGAGGCAATATTGGCTAGAGCTCAGATTGGTACCAAGAAAGAGAAAAATCATAGAATTAGATCAAGAGTAATGATGGATGCCTCTGGATCCAGAGCAGTGCAGATAGTCACACCGATGGTTGGAGAATAGGGAATAAGCTACAACATCTCCACCATCAACTTGGGAGTGGCCACTAGAGAGCAGAAGGCTGACCATCTCTAGGAATCTATCGCCATAGTGGTGCACCTCATTCAGCAGGACAAAGTTTTGAAGGAGGAACTTAAGGCACAGGTGGCTGATTTGACAGCCTATATCCAATAATGGTCATCCATAGAGGAACAACCAACCACATACTCGGCCCCATTGCGGTTGTTGTCCAAAGAGCAGATTAACAAGCTAGAGAAAACAAAGAACTTGGACAAGACCATAGAAAACTGGTTTTGATAGGCCTTGGATATTGGGAATACGGGTATCGATCTGGTTGTCTGAATAGTGAACAAGTTCTTGGAAGTACAAATGTCTCTTGAATATATGAGGTGAATCTGTATTGAGTTCCCTAAGAAGTATGGGGTTGCTTACCCAAAAATTGAGGCTATCCTTAAGTTGCCAAGTGAGATTTGGGAAAAGGAATTTGCCTTCAAGGATGATGACCATTGGTTGATGGATGTGTGGAAATGAGACTTTGATCACCGAAAGGAAAGGCTAGAATAGGTACTTGAGTGAGTAAATCTGAATGTTGAGTGGGCCAAGGAGGCCAGAGAGGATTTCTTCTGATACCTGAAGCTGATGATGGGGTATGAAGTGCCCACTATCAGGATCAATCCAGAAAGTATAAAGCCTCACTTCCAAAAGAGGATGGAAGATGGGATGTTAGGTGAGATCACCATGGATTTCATGAGCTTTGCTGCCTAAGCTTTCACCCAATCTGAACTATTCAGAGACCACGTTGCCAAGTATGAGGAGGACTGGGAAAAGCTTGTTAACAATTCCAAAGAGTGGAGCTACCAAGTGCTGAAATCTGACATCATTGAGGTCGACAAGTTTTGGCTGGTGATCTTGAAGTTCATGGAGTATGCAACTTCGAAGAGGTAGCAAGGCAACCCTGCTATTGATGAATAATTTCTAAAGGAATAGCTGTAACAAAGAGCAATCAGCAAAAGGACAAAAATGCTATAGTGCTGCCACTAGAAGACAAAATAGGGATATGGACAAAATGTATTTTAAAAATGTAATATATTGGGGGGTAGGTAGAACCCTAAGTTTACAATGAATTGTGGCCACACAAATGTAAATCAGTCTTCGCCACATGTTCTACTTTTTGGACACTATAAATAGGGGGTCTCCTCTCATTTTCAAGGAGAGTTGAGTTGTTGTAAGGACATGTTGCATAAATTGCAATAGAAATATATTTATCTTGGTGCATTTCTAGATTTCTTCTCATGTTTCATGATTCTTCTCTCATAAGTTAAAGATTTAGTTAGATTTACTTTGTTGTTCTAGTTTCCTTTCAGTCAACTTCGGTAGATTTAGTAATGTTGTTCTTGATTGTGAAGATTCATGTTGTGTAGATGCTTTTCATGTCCATACTTTTTCTCATTTGTTGTTGGTAGATGGTTGTACAAAGTTAGTTTGGAATTTGATTTTAAAGTTTCCTTTAAAACTTTATCTTTTTAAATGCATATGTGTGGTGAATGAATGATAAAACATCTGCAATCCTTAAAAGATAGCATAGGTTTCATGATACTATGAAATATTTGGTTAAGTGAAATTCTATTGTAAGGAAACTATCCATAGTAGAAGCCTCCATGATCACTGTTCATTCGTAGTTGCAGGTCTAGGAACCCTCTCTCTTCCTTACCTTTTTTCCTTTTTTTTAAATAAATAACCTATGCTAAGGTTTATTTCACATTGTAAAGCCAAAAATTAAAACAGAAATGGAGTTCAAGTCCGTTGTTTGAAACTGCAGCAAAGTACAGTAATTTCCCATCCTAAGAACTCTATTCATAGATCCAATTCTCCTCTAGCTTAGTCCACGTAAGTCTGCCCTGTGATTACCAGCAAAATCACATCAACATCAATTGAAATATTCCATGCAAGTCATGACCTGACACTCGAGAGACCTTGGGGTAATTTTCAGCAACTTGTTGGATATTTCCTTTCAAGAGAGGTGATGCACCTACGCATTGCCTGTGTTGAGAAAGTGTGTCACAACACCCATCAACACTCTCCTTCAATCTTCATCTCAAATCAATCTCAGATCACGTAGGAAAACTATACTTGTATTTTGTAGGTGCTTGATGCTATTGTACTTAAATAAAAATATAAGAGAAAAGGTTTTACACCAATTCTCCCAAGGTGAATTAGAGGAGAGCAACGGAGTTGTACTAAGCTAAACTGTATGTGTGCTTGCAAGGTTTGCATCATTTTTAGTTTAATCTATCTTATTTACTAGATTATTGTGATCATTTGATTGTGTTATCCTTTTGATTATTGATTATTTATTTTATTATTTCACAATCATGTTTTAAGTTCATACATTCTAGCATGCTCAATGGAACCCCACGTCCCTAATTTAATGTTTGTTTAATTTAACCTTGTTGTTTGCAAGTTTTTGGTGTTTACTATCTTATAAGTTGTAGGTACTTTTAAGAGAATTTGAATATCACACTTTTAGGAGATTTTTGAGGAGAAACAAATCTCACGATTGCGTTCGAAAGGGTTGAGGGACAAATTTTTATATGTAATACGCGCTATTTTGGAGCAAGATAACATTTTATGCTTAAAACTATGATTTTTTACGTCTACAGGATCTCGTGATGCATTTACATAAAAGTGACACGTTTGAATAATTTAATTGATGTTTTTGCATAAAAGTGACATGTTTGCATGACTAAAGTGATGCTTTTACATAAAGTGATGTGTTTTCATGTTTACGACACTTTTGAGATGTCATGACACGTTTGTTTCTGCACAGTGACACTTTTGTAGCATCTCAACGCATTTGTGTGGAATACAATGACATGTTTGTTCATTTCTAAATATATTTTTATTTCTATATTTCTAGCTTGACTAGTCCTAATATGCACTTGTTTTTGAGGTTTCTAACATTTTTGCAGCTTGTGGCAAATTCTAGGAAGGGATTATTTCAAAAACTACTAACACTTGGTTTTGTAGGGTTTGGATTAATTTTGGCTCACATTTCATTTGGTGCACTAAAATTTACTATAAGTTCCACATTTCAATTTGGTGCATTAAAATAAATCCACAACTATCATTTTTTGATTTGGGATTAAATTGAACATTTCGATTTGGGTTTAAAATTGAACAAGACAAGTTGCATTTTGAATTTTGGATAAAATTAAACTCATTTTTGAATTTGTGTACCTTAAAATGAATTATATGCCATGCCTAGTGAAATAGTTGTTGTGTATGCTCTTTCCTTATGCCTTGTGCAATCTTGGAAATCAAAAGCACCATTAGTTTGTAATCTATTTTCTGCACCTGAGGTGTGACTGTCTATGTATGCTCTCCCCTCGTGACTCCTCAGAATGATCTTGGAGATTAGAAATGTCATAATTTCCATTTATTTCAAGTAGGAGATCTACTTTGGGATTTCATCACCTAAGGGTTGAATCTCAACTGTGTGTCTATGAAAGGTATGAAAAAGAGGGGAGAATGAAAGTTGTACCTTAAGGTGTGACCAACATCCTATAAGCCAAGCCTAAAGATCCTTAGTCTGTCGAGACTTGTATAGGTGAAAAGGAGAGGGGAGACTTGTCTCTACTTGGGCATCCCTGAACAGGTCCACTATTCATTGATTTGTCTATTATGAACCTTATTAACTAGTGGCTTTTAAGACCATTTAGCCGTCAGTTTATAGTGGTGCAACATATACTATCATGTGTGAAGTTACTCTCCATGTACTGTCCCTTATTGAGGTGACCGATATTCCTTGATTAGGACCTTGTCCTTTTTAAGGTGAGAGGTGTGAAGGTGGTACATGACCTTTGTATAGTCTAGCCACTAATTCATTGGATGGTATAGCTTTGACATGGTGGGCCCACAATAAGTTGATAAATCCAATCTACCACTAATCTAGGTTATTTTTCTATCATGTGTATTCATTGTTAAATCTACTCGTGACACCAATTAGCATGGTCTTGTTGAAGAAGACACACAAAATCTATCCAAAAAATACTAAGAGTCAGTCCTATATATTTTTCTTTATTGTTTTTTATTACTTGTTAGACCAATTAAGCAAAAAATGAGTCTTCAAATAGTCAGAAGATATCAAACCCTAGGTTGACTTAGGTTTGAAAATTGCAAGTTGTCTCTGTGTCAAATCGACATGTTTGACTATCATCTTTCTCTACTTTAATTTGTATCTCAATGCCTTTATTTTCATATCGACGTGTCCAAGTTTTCATCTCGGCATGTTTATCAACAAATTAGCTTGTATGTGCAACTCGACACGTTTTTCAGAGAGCAATTCCCTATCAAAACCAAAACACAATTACAATGACATGTTTTTCTATCAGACATAAATGTGTTTATCCATAAACTTATGCTTTTGCAAAATCCCAATGCTTTTGTTTGGGGTAATACAATTCTTTTGACTATGAATCAATGTGTTTGTAAAATGGTGCATTTGACTATCAGTCAAAAGTTCTAGAACTATCAAAACTAAATTTCTAGATTCTAATTTCACCAATCAATCATCCTAGGATCAAAGGCTTGTATCTAATAGACCTATAAGTCACAATCAGCCTTAAAAAAATAGAAAAATAAGATTTGTCATCTTTGTCTCCATATCATCCCTTTTATCTTGGGCTTTCTTAGAAACATATTCCTTAAGTTTTGAACCAAGCAACAACTTCATCTACAGTAGAAAAAATAACTCATCCATTATCAAACCAGAGCTAGACATTAGTCTTTTAGATCTCTTATCAATATTCCCTAGTTTATTCATTTGCTTGGAAAGTTATCATTATTAACTAAGTTTTTAAACTACTATCAATATCCATGAACAAGTTTTCTTAGAGTCATTAGTCTACTCCTAATTTTATAAGTTCCTTATCATCTCTTTTCTCTAGGAATCATTAGTCTAGGACAAGCAAGGACTATAATAAAAACCAATAAAAAATGAGATCTAGTTAATTATTGTCTTTTTTTAGGTTTCATATCCTACACCCATCCAACAAACACCCATGTCAAAACCTTGGTTTGAAATCTACTTAGTGTGTTTTTTTCCATGTCCAACTTTAACCAAAACATCCATTAAAAATACATGACTTCACAACACTACCTCCATAATAACTATAGCATGATTCAATCCAATTAAACCATTCTCTCACAACACACATCCTACACCATCATAAACCCCCAACAATAATTCACTACATTTAATGCATACACTCGCTTCAACATATCCATGCATACCTACCTCCCACCTAACTACATACATCCAAAAAAGAACACCCAAAACCCTCCATATGGTAATCAAAATCTATCATACCTCCAAGGTCAACAATCATCACATCTTGCATCCACTCACAATGCAGCAAATCCCAACAATCTAGCTTTGTAAATTTAAACCTTACAACAAATGGTAAATATCCACATGGGATCAAATAAAATCAGTTATATAATGGAGGGAATATGTCCCTATCTTTTTGATAGGACAATGCCCATGCCACCACCTCCTCATACTTAATGTGCTCAACATTCTCAACTCAATTAAGCTTACAAATGTCACCCAACATTCAAATATTGGTGACTCTTCAAGATAGCTCACAAAGAGGGCCTCCTAAGCAAAATAACATCCCATAATGGAAATACACTCCTTTGGGAGAGCCCATCAAATCAGTCCTTCAAAAAATAGTCCAATTCAACTTAATAACACTACCAAAAATCGACCAATTTGAACCACAAGTCAAACTGATGTTGTGGAAAGACATCGATTTATGTGATTACCATAGGGTAAAAGGACATAAGACCCCTGATTGTATAAAACTTAAAAAACTCATTCAGCGTTTTATAGACCAAGGTGACATCACTATTGAGGATCATCTCAAAAATCCATCCAATAATAATATCGACAATATCTATAGCTCACATGATGAGAAATTAGACATGTATCAAGATAATTTTACTGAGCAAGATCAAAACTTTTCACATATGTCTAGCAATGACCATAAAATGTCCACCTCATTTGACTTCATAATAGATCATCTTGAAGAAGTGTGCCCACAAGAAGCCTCCACCTCTCCTTTCATTCCTTCATCCCTAGAACCTTTGCAACATCAATCCACATCATCCCCATCAACCAAATCATCCAATAATAACACCTTCTATGATTTTCCCCAAGGCCTATCCACAATAGGTAGCTATTTTTTGATACAAATACAATCCATAATCATGAAATTCTAGACCAAATAACATCATGTATCCCATCATCCATCATGCCCACTCCAAATATTCCTATTCAAATTACATTACCACCATCCCAACATATTGATACTACCCAAGAGTACTTTATTCCTACCACATTGTCAAAACCTTATCTATGTCAAGAAAACTAACCAAATCATCAAGTAGAAGTCCTTGAAACTAATCAAGATCAAGTTATTGAAATCCTTCCATCTCATCATATCCTTGATCAATACCCCATTATTCCTTTCCATAACATCGATGATTCCAAAATCCAAGTTGATTCCATCCATATTCCAATAACCTCTACTTTCGTAGATGAGACACTTGCTTCCACTGGACACACAAATGGTCTCTTCCTTGTTCATCTGGAACAAGAGTCTTTCTCTCTAAACATATCTGAAAAGAATGAAGTTATAGTTTAACTAAAATAATTGAAAATAAAATTTAGACCTATTATTGTTTATGAAATTTGATAGATGCAATAATATTTGAAAACAAATGATTACCTTGTAACTTTATGATTTAAGAGAATTATTTTATGATGACTATCAGTTAAAGGTTAATAATGAACAATTGCAAGTGCAAGAGTGGGTGTATGCAAGAACAAGTTGAAGAATGAGAACATGGTTGAGGTAGGAATGCTTAGCCATATGACAAATGGTAAGCAAGATTACAATCTAGAATCTCACACACCACAATAGACCATGACATCTACATTTGTCTTGCAATTGATAGGTATCATTCTTGCTTGTATGAAATCATAAATGGTTAAATAGGCAATCTTATGAAAGAAATGAATATATTGCATTGCTTGTCTTACCTTGCCTATTCCAAAACTAATTTCATAATGGTATTGGAAATGCATTTGATTATACCTAATTATCGTGAGAATAACGATTATAATATTTGTTCTTTTAAAAGAACTTGAAAGTAAGCTCTTGATAAAGGAATAAAAATAAATGTTTGTGAATTATATATGTGTGTGTGTGTATAACTATATATATATACAAATATGTTATAAGCGTTTCTTTTATTTGAAAATTCCTTATGAAACTATATGGAAGGAAATAATGACAAATATTAATCATATATCCCCCTTCATAACTAAATAAGGTTGATCCATCCCATATTAGAGTGAATGGAATAATGCTCAGAAATAGGGGAGTGGGTGGCTAAGTGATGGAGATATGGAAAATTAAGACCGCTCCAAAAATAGTATGCAGAATCGAAGGATAGTGGGGTGGGCGATTTTGGAAAAGGGGGAGATAATCTAGAAAAATGCACAAAGAAGGTTGTGGGGGGAAAGCAGAAGGAGAAGGCACGAAAGCATGAAGCATCTATTTCCATTCATTTGAGCAAAAGCAACGAACTTGCAGCCTAAGAGGTATTTCAATACCTTTTTCCAAATGTTTCCATCAAATGTTCGAATGAATCCTTCTTTGTGAGCATAATGTGCATCGATTCCTTGTTACTATCCTTTGTTATTCATTGTCATTGTATTTGTGGCCTTAGTTTTCATTATATGCTATGCAATTTTTCTGTTGAGCCATGTCTAGAGGGTGAAAACCCAATTGTACCTTCGGTGTGTTTTTCGACATGCATGTGCATGATCAATTCAAAGGTTGTGATCAGGATCTAGCCTGCATTTTATATCTAACTTGCCATTTTTTTAGAACATTAATATGTTCTTTGTTGATGTAAACACAATTAATAGTGTTATTAACCTTGAATTACTGTCGAATGATAACATCATTCGAGGCTTCAAATATTGTCCCTGTTGTTGAAGGTCGAATGATAGGATTCATTCAATTCTGATATATATATATATGATGGGTGATTCCATCGCCAATATTGATGCAAGTTGATGACCGATACTTATCATTTTGTTTCAAAATTTAGTGTCGAACATTTTCCATCGATTAGGTGAAATGCATGTCACCTCTGAGATTGGTTGTATATATATGAATATGTGTTGGGGAATGACTCCTTGTCGTTCTATCATTTCCTTTAAGCTAAACAACCATGCATCATTCGATGAGTAGATGGAACGATAACTTTTTGTTATAATGTTGGGTTTTATTAAAATGTTAATGCATGTGAACATGTAGTATGTCACTAGTAGTATACAAGCCTTAATAGGCCAAGGGTGAATGAATCTCTCGTGGCATTTATATGATCTTCTTTATCTCATCGATGGGTATGTATATACACACACATACACACATACATACATACATACATGCATACATATATATGTACACACACACACACACACACACACACATATATATATATGTGCATACTTGGTCGATCAAGTGTTTGAGCCATCACAGGTATGATGGAAATATACTCTATTTTCATAGAATAAAATGATCCTTGGGTACAAGGACGACTGAACCATTAGAAAATATTGATAATGGGTTTATGTCAATAGCATGATTATCAACTTACAATGTTGTGCTTATCAACCCCTAATTTTTTGGTTATTTGTACTTATATGTGTGATTTAAAGATGAACTGAATGTATTCTATCTTGATGTTCTAATTTTAATAGTAAAGGTTAAATGATGAATAAAGCCAAATGCCATATTGTTACTACGTTAATCACTGATAAAAAAATAGATTGAAACATTTATTAGGAAACTAAATGGGATGACAATAGATTTAAAATGACTCATTACAATCTTGACTGTTACTTGAAACATATGAATATATTGAATTTCTATATTTGTTAAGAACAAAACATATATAGGATAATCCTTCAAACTATGGTACAGATGTTTTCTCATGATGTTAATTGAATATTATGGATATTGTAAGATCAAATTTGTGCATCTGATATAATTGATGTTTCTTTGAATATGGAAAACTACATTTACACATATTCCAAACTATGTTTACAAGGAATATATGTGTACACACATAAACTCATCATTTATGCATGTACACATACATGTGGTATAGCTTCTTATTTCATCTTATTTACTCATTTGATTTATCTTTTCTTAATTTCATTTACAAAGGAAAGAAATGTAGAAATAGAATAGTATGATGTGAAAATGTGAATGTTAAGAAAAGATAGTTAATTGATGAATGACTAAATGGATATTCTAGAATTAAATTGACTACTTGCTTGATATATGATGAAATGTAATGTGATGAAATGATACAAAATTACTTGATAGACTGTAGCACATAGATGTATGATGCTAGTAGATGGTATAGAAGGGAGGGATACCCCTTTATTTATGGAAAGTTCCTTTCCGAGATAGGTGCCAAAGAGTGTAGATTCTGCTTTTCCAAAATCTAGTTTAAGTTTTATTTTGCAGCATAAGCTTGGCCAAGATTTGCAGTCATTATTTGAGATGGACCGATTATTTATTTATCCTCTCTTAGTCTTTACCTAACATGGAACTTGCATGTTCTAATAATATATAGAAATACATGTAGCTAGGCATGTAGCAGATTCCACCTTGCAAACGGTATCTCTTGCTAAGTGTTTCATGTAGGGTTGGGTATACTTTAATGGACATAAGAATTATGGGGAAGTGTAGCTACGTGGTTGGGTGGAAAAACACTTGAACCATGTTCTTGTCCACTAGTGGAGGCGAGCTTTCGAAGAGGGATTACAATGGAAATTCTATCTTATTTGATGTACTTGTATCATTGATGTAATTATTGTATTGTCTATGTGGCGATTGAATGCCAAGTCAAACCTTGTATATTGGTTATTGAAATTTGGAAATGAATATACAAATTATATTTATTTTTATATTTTTGGACATGAAATTGCTATGATGGAAAATAGTTATGGAATTTATGTCTTAAATTTATATTCATAATATCAAATATTAATTTATTTGTGAAATATTAGTTGGGCATGTTACACTAGGGGCAACTTCATCTAATGAAAATATCAAAATAGGGGTGATGAATAGTCCTTAGAATAAGGTTGTTTCCAACACTCCTCCCATACACATAATGGACCATCATTCCATAGTTCTTCTATCCACTAAAGGGGACCAACAAAAGAAAAATAATCTTTACAAAGAAAAAGATCAAAGATCAAAGTCAAACCATTGAAGCTAATAAATACGAAAATCAAAGTGGACACATACAACCAAAATGGATCTCAAAGAAAATTTGATCATGTAAAGCATCCAATCAACATCCAAATCCAAATCCATTAGTCAATGAAACTATTAAGCCACATCAAGAAAGACCTTCAAACTATCAAAATTGTCCACCTCCTTTAGAGAAGACTTCAATACCAACACACAAATTGTTTGAAATTGTTGGTCCCAAACATACTCAAAATATCACATCCACACTCCATCATCCACCATCCAAAGTCTAGAAAATAAAAATTCCTACATCCAAACTTCCAAATGGTTCATCCACATCTTACATCCCCCACCAAAATCCAATATCCCGCCTAAAATCTAAAAATCCAAAAACCCACATTTATCATGTCTTGGTAGCAACACTTTATCATGAGGACTCTAATGGCACTCTATCACGATGTGAAAATTTAGATAAAACCAAATTTAGTATCAAAGAGGATCACAACACCATTCATGGGTTGTATACAAGTGCTACTATTTTAGCGAAGAAACTCCTCAAGGTAGGACACTATTGGCACACTATGACAACATCTTCATCAACACCACTAGGTGGTCCATCATAATTGATGATCATTCAAAAATTAAAATTATAAAAAAGATTAAAAAAAATAAAGAAAAATAATCTATCTGTTATGCCTTGCATAACCACCCCATCTTTTGCCTTGGTCAAAATGGGTCCCCCTTTAGTTATTTTTATCTCTTGTTGTTTTCAAACAAAGTCTGGAGTCTTTTTGCTTTCAACACTTTGTTTATTTTATTTTAGTATGTCGGAATCGGAGCCAGAACCAAATCGGGTTCTGAAACTTCAATCAAAACTTGTTCCAGGCCCCATCCTAATAGTCTTTTCTTTCGGTCTGTTGTTTTGTCTTCATCGAACTCGGAGCCGGAGTGGGTGTTAAGTTGGTGTTTATTGAAAATTGCAAAATCTTAATTCATTTCCGCCCCTCGCCTCCACTTTTCAACTTTTGGTTTTAGTCTTAGTCCTTGTGTTAAGTTTTATTATGTCGGTTCTTTTGTTTTACTTTTTGTGTTGAGTTTTTTTTTCTGCTTTATTGGCGGAACCGGAACCAGAGTGGGAACTAAGTTAGGAAATTTCTTAAGTTTTTGAATTAGTCTCTATTTTGATTCTGCCCCCGCCGTTTTCTTGGTCGTTGACTTTTTGACTGAAGTCACACTACAGTGAAGTGTTGTTTCTCTTTCAGTTTCGATTCTGCCCAACTGCATTTAATGCATTAATGACAGCTGCTCTTGTAGGAAGAAATTCTCATTTTTACCTTCATTTAAGGATTAAACGTATCGTTATTATCATTGTTTAAAGATTTAAGAGCAAGGAAGAGCAGTGGTGGAGTTTGTTTGAGCAAATCGATTGAACAAGGAGAAGATCATTGCTTGCGGATCAGTTCAGAAGGTTAGCTGAGTTCTTTGTCTTTGAGGTAGGGTTTCTTATCATTGTTGTTCATCGGTTATTTACTGTTGCATTTTTTGTGTTTGCTCATGCTTTGAATCATTTCATTTTAACGAAATACATGGTTCTTAGTAAGTTTGTTTGTGTAGGTTCTTGCTTTATTTGTTTGTCTGGTTATTCTTCATTTCTTTTGCTTTTTTTTTTGGTTCTTTTTGTTCTAGGGCATAGTCGCTTTCACATTTTAGTCGTGATCGCGTCGTGCTATTTTGATTTGTAGTGAGTTAGATTAAATTTAGGTTTTAAATGGTGTTAGTTGGATTAGGGATTTACAGTGAGGTAGATTAATGATTTACAGTGAGTTAGGGTTAATTGAATCTCATTTGTACTTAGGGTTTTGTCGCGCATTCAGTCTGGTAAAATAGGAAGGGTTAATCTGTGCCCTAGTTTTATCATATTTTCTAGATTAGGGTTTCGTGTGTTTCTGTGATCATGTTTTAAGGATTAAAAATATGATGCCCTAAAATACAGTTGCCCCTGGTCATATGGGGATGGTTTTATCAAGTTCCAAGTTAGCCCCATGTCGTTTTGAGAATCGTCTAGTTTAGTTCTACATTTAATTGATAAAGTTGTTTATGACATCATGGTCAACCTGGTCGGAAGCGAGATCGGAATTGATTTTGAACTTGAAAATTATGTTTTTCAAAAGGTATTGATTCCATTTCCATCTCGTCTCCAACTCCGCCCATATTGAGGAGCTTTACTTTATGAAAATGTTTACCTAGCGAAAGCGAGAGCAGAACCGAACCCGAATAATGTTAGGAATAAGGTGTCTCAACCTTGGATAATTCCTATTCTTCTTATTTGTTTTGTAAAATGTATTTCTTGCAAATAATGTAATTAAGTGTGAGTGTACATGTCTAGTTGGCATGTTGATGTGTCACTCCACTTAATGTGTCGGCATCTTGAATTGCGTGTAAGGAGATCATGGCTGAAACAGTTATGACGGATTCCTATGACACGTAAGAGTGTACAGTACTCAACCCTAATACAGTTATCTTCGGAAGTTGCCCTAAAAAGGGAAGCGCATGATATAAGCGTTTTTTAGGGTTGCGAAGAAGTGTGATGTGAGTGTATTGTTGGAACGTTTTGATGCTGCCGCATTTTGTCTTCAAGTGTTGGAAATCTCCTGAAAGAACTTGCATTGCAAGTGTGTTGTAACCGTTGTGTTGAAGATAATACATTGTGCAGGTTTTGGAGTGCTGGGGTTTTTTACCGAAAGGTTTTCCCCAGGGTAAATCATTGTGTCATTCTTTATTTTCTGTATGTATGGTATATTGCTGCAATATCATTGTTAAGTAGATTAACGAATCTGAAATTGTAAGGGTTTAAAACGAATTTGCACCATACTTTCCTTAAGAGATTAGTGTAGGAAGTTGTTTCCGCACCTGTGTTTCCTTACAATATGGGGATGGTTTTATCGAGTTCCAAGTTAGCCCCATGTCATTTTGAGAATCGTCTAGTTTAGTTCTACATTTAATTGATAAAGTTGTTTATGACGTCATGGTCAACCTGGTCGGAAGCGGGATTGGAATTGATTTTGAACTTGAAAATTATGTTTTTCAAAAGGTATTGATTCCATTTCCATCTCGTCTCCAACTCCGCCCATATTGAGGAGCTTTACTTTATGAAAATGTTTACCTAGCGAAAGCGAGAGCGGAACTGAACCCGAATATGAAAATAGAAAAATCTGAAGGAAACAGAGTCAGTTTCCATTCTAGTTCCGGTTCCGGTCACCATTCCAATTCTTACTCCTAGCCCGCTTCTTATTAGTAGAGTTTCCATTCCAGTTTCGACTCCAATTTCAGCAGTGTGTTAAAAGAGACTATTTAGAATATGTTCTGCCTAGTTCTGCCTCCAATGTATACATGAAAGGTATGGTTTTAAAGCATGTTTTATGATGATATTCAGAGATCTAATTAGAGGTTTTTGTGGCAGGAAAGCTAGAAAATTTCAAGAACATCAGGAGAAGCTGCTCAAAGGAATCAGCCTACAGGGACATCAAAGGCAGTGCCTAAACCAAAGAAAATTAAGCCTGAACAATTGCCTTATACCTTGAGGTATAATCATAGGATTCCTATGGTGAAAGTGAGCAAAGTGGAATCTGACTGGTCAAACATCAATGATACAAACTTGGGCTAGTACAACTTCAAGGAGCTATATGCAGACACCTTTGCGGAATGGGAAGATCTAACAGGAAGGACACAAAGAATTCTTGATTCTGGTTTAGCCCATATTACTGTATTTCCTTTGTCAATCCAATGCCCAGAATTAATCTTAACAGTTGCAAGTGCCTACAATCCTGTTACCAGATGGTGCATGGATTCTTAGAACAATGTGATCATTGATCTTACTCCTCATGCATTGCAAAGTATATTCAATGTCCCAGATCCTAAGAACTTGGTGCAGTTGGAAGAGGCAGAGGCCTTGGAGAAATATAGTCAGTATAAGGACTCCAATAAATCTCATTTGAACAAGATGTGGTTGAAGATAGAAAAGAAATCTTTAAGCAAACTTGCAGACCAGCCAAAGAGGGAAGATTTCTACAAAGAGGTATCAGATATAATTATGATGTTGTCTAGAGTTTTTGGGAAGAGAGATACATTTCGGTTCAAGGAGTGGATGTTTCCTTTCATCCAGACAATTTTAAATGGAAAACAACAGTTTGATTGGCCTATGATCATATCAAATGCTATCCATAATCAACTAGGTAACATCAGAGAGACTAAGTGTTTCTTTATGACTTCTTACATTGTGTATGCAGCGGAAAGGTTGGGTGTTTTCCCAGGTTTGAACAGAGTGGGCATAATGGGAGTCTTGGATGGACAGAAGAAAGTGTGGGAACACTATGACCAGTTGTCTCCACAAGTTTCTAAGACTCAATTTAGAAGATTCAATGATGCATTTATATATGTAGTCATTAATAAATTGAACGGAGATGCAGGGTATAGGTTGAGTCAAGAAGCCATGGCATTCATTTCTGAATGGGGATGTTGGTACATTTAATACCCCAAATTCACATATTTCAGGTTAGCTAGTTTTGAAGGCCATCCACATTTGCTTCCAAGGTGCTGCAATAATAGAATAGTGTTGATGGAGTTTGTATATCAGGCTCTTGGAGTTAATGCTCAGTTTGGGATAAAACATAAAACCGGATGTCATAAGTTTCCCATGAAGTTAGATGAATATAGCTGTCAACATCTAGTAGGAGCAAAGGTTGTTTGCAGGGAGCTAATACAGTTGAAATTGGGATTATACACAGCTCGTAAGTATTTTGATCCAAAGGGTAAGATGTATGCCTTGTTGCCTTCAGTGTTTACCAGACATTTCAATTTGCTAAAAGACTTCTGGAGTGACCGGCAAGATGAGTATGATCTAAGGAAGAAGAATTATGAAAGGCTATCTGTCTCACTCATGTCAGAGCTTGGTGTTAAAGAAAATATTCCTAACACATTGGTGGATGATGGAATTGTATAGGATCCATCCTATGAGGCTTTGAACATTGGCACCAAGAGTCTGGATCTAATTGACTGGGACAGTGAAGAAACCATTGATATTAAGTGGATCAGAAGGACAATGTTGGATAGGAGTGTGCAATGGTTAGTGCTAAGAACCCAGACTCCTCAAGGACTAGCCCCTAAAAAGGGTAAGGGATACAAAAGGATCAAAAGGAAGACACCTCCTAAAGAGCCTTTGGAGTTCTTTCCCCCAGATATTGATGAGATAGAATTTGAAGCAGCAAGGGATGAAGAGGAAACACAAGAAGGGGATGTTCCAGTAGGATCTGTTGTTTCAACACCTCCATTAGGTGAGTCTTCCACACAAATCCCACTTACAAAATAGTAGAGAGGAGAAGTTCAAGAGGGAGCTCTTCATAGCATGGCTGAAATGGCCAAGGGAAAAGAAGTGGAGAGGGAGATTCATGAGGTTGGAACAGATTCAGATGAAACTGAGTCAGAGAAAGATATGCAAGAAAACATGCCTCTAGAGCAGGATATTGAGCAGATTTTGACACAAGAAGATCAATGGAAGCTGTTTGAAGAGGCAAAAAGAAATTCTGATGCAAGGGCTGCAACGGAGAAACAAAAGGAAATTGATGCTAAGGTACAAGCTGATGCTATACTGCACCAGCAACAATTAAAAACTAGACAAAGTAAAGCTAAGGCAACAGCTGATAAAGTAGAGAGACAAAGAAGGCAACAAGAATATGAACTCAAGGTCAAAGAAGAGAATGACAAGTTGGAACTAATACAGAAGATTCATGACCTTGAGGAAGAGAAGGCAAGGAACCGGAGGGAAAAGGAAATCTTGGTTGCTAAGCTAAAACTTGCAGAGGAAGCTCGCCAAAAGGAAGAAGGAGTAGAACAATTACAAAAGGAAAGAGAAGCCGAAGAGTTGGTTAAGAAACAACAAGAAGAAGAAGCAAAGGCAAAAAAACTTAAGGCTTTGGAGGCAGAAATATTAGAAGGGGAAAGACTAGAGGCTTTAGAGAAAGAGAAATTGGAAAGGGAAGCTCTAGAAAGAGAAAGAATAGAGAAGGAAAAATTAGAAAAAGAAAGGTCGAAAAAGGAAAAAGTGGAGAGAAATCGGTTGGAGGAAGAGAGGTTGAGGAAAGAAGAGGAAGATAAGAAAAGGCAAGAATAGAAAGATAGGGAAGAGGCTGAAAGGCTTGTGTAGATGCATATAGTGCAAGAACAACAAGAGAAATCAAGGGTTGACTCTCAACCCCAAGTAAGTGTGCAGCCACCTCATACTGCTATTGCCTCTTCTTCTTCTATGATGACTACTGCTCCATGTGCTCCCACTTGGTTAAAACTAAACCTACAGAAAAGGGCAGTAACACCTTCACAACCTCTCAATTGGGAGGATATGATGAAGGAGATCGAACAAGAGAGGCCTAAAAAGAAGGCCAAAATCTTACACACTACCAGACTCATGGACAAAGGAGAGATTGTTGCTGAGTGTGCCATGCCAATGACAGAAAAGGAGGTAGGGGACATGTAGCTAACAGATTATCAGTTGAGTACTGTTAACTTGGGAAGGCCCACTAGGAATCAACAGATGAACCTAATTGATGTGGTGGCTTCAACAACCAAGTCAAGAATGATAAAGGACAAACAGAAGAAAGATGAGCTGAAGGCTCAGTTGGATCAATTACATTCATTTTTAAAAAGTGTCTCCTCTCCAAGATCACAACAAGTAACGGCCATTGAGACTCCTATTTTATTAAGAAAAAAGGAGGTAGATGATTTGGTGTAGGTAAAATGTAAAGCGGAGATGGTAGACAGATGGGTAGACAAGTTGAATCGGGAAGTAGGTGAAGTTTTGGTTGAGGGTTTTGAAGTTTACAAAGGCACTAAGGAATTGATAAGAGAAATGCACCAATACATTGAAGCATCAGATAAACAAGAAGAGGAGTATAAAGAGTATAGTCAGAAATTGGAGAAGGTTAATACATTGCCTTTGACTACTCTTCTTGAATAGTCCATACTTGAGGAGGAAAATAAAGATTTTGTTGGAAAAACCTCTCGTATACTTTGATTCAGAGTAGATTTCTTGTGTAAACATAGGAATGGGGTTCAAGAGGTTGTTAATAATCTGACTGAACAATTTGAGGAGTTGGAAGCAATCATTGCTATCATTGTAGATGTAAATGTATTAACAAAGGAAGGCATGCCTTTGAGTCAAATAAAAGAGAAATGGGATGAAAGACTTAGAGGACTCATGCAAAAAGAAGATGATGAAGAAGATTTGATGATAGATCAACTAATGGATGTAAAAGAAGAAATAAAAGCTACTAGAAGAGAGTTGACAAAGATGAAAGGTATGAGGGAGTTTGCTGCAGCGGAATTGGATCGAATCAAATTTGAAGATAGCTAGGTTGATGGGCCAGAATTAGATACATTACAGCAAGTCTTCGCCAATTATGATGAGTTCATTACAGATCCAGCTTCACATGCATGAATTTCTTCTTCTTTGCATGTTGCATGCAACACTGACAGTTGAAGCACATGACCTTATTTCTCTTCTATTTTTCTTTTCTCTAGTTGAACTGAATGTCTAAAATAAGAACTCAAGATCAAATTGATCTGAGTTTCCAAGAAATTTTTTGTTCCTAAAAGGGTGGGTGACTTAAAATAGAAGTGGAGTTCAAACTTTGTATAATCTATAAATACCCTATGGGTATCATATTGTAAGGGTCGGCTAATTGAGAATAGGATTGGCTTACCTGATTTTAGGAGATAGAGTTTTGTAGTGATTATAGAGATACTTTGTACTTGATCTTTTTACAGTTAATAGAATTACAGGTTTACGCAATATGGTATTACAATTGAGTTGTTTTATTTGATAAGGCTGCTAAGTTATAATCTATCTGAATGCCAGTGATTGTGCTGAAGCATGCTAGTTTCTTATGTGATGAAAGTCATTAGAAGAAACTAGATTTAAGGATTATCTTGTTAGATTATAATTGAATTGAAGTTATTAAAGTCTGTTGATCTATAATCTTGATGATGAATGAATGTGTGTTGTTTTGAAATCCTTGAAATATTTGTGATGTGTAATTGTGAAGTTAATTAAGCACCTAAAATGTATGCAGTGGTATAGATTATGCTATAGATTGTGTCATCTTATGGTTTTCTTGATCTAATTGGAAGAACATTCATTATTTGAAGATATATGTCCAGATGCTAGATAAATTTGATTCATACTTACTGGTTTACGCATTTGATCTATCTTTTTCTTTTGTTTGAAACCCCATTGATTTACTAAAATAGTTCGGTAAAATGAGTCATCACTTGAAACTTTTGTTACCAGCACAGGCCCCTTAAATATTACAGTTGCATGAACCGATTGAGTGACACCAGACAGTTGAGAACCAACTACTAGGACCTTGGGAGTT
This sequence comes from Sequoiadendron giganteum, assembly GCA_007115665.2. Taxonomy (NCBI): domain Eukaryota; kingdom Viridiplantae; phylum Streptophyta; class Pinopsida; order Cupressales; family Cupressaceae; genus Sequoiadendron; species Sequoiadendron giganteum. The sequence goes on along the minus strand of CM021109.1, from coordinate 326,822,091 downwards.
AGGCTACTACATGTCTTTCTTTTTCAGGAGAAATAGAGTAGAAATATTTTGTTTTAATGTTGTTTGTGTCATTTTCACCATCAACACCATCCAATAGTGAAAGCTATTCTCATGGTGCTTTGTGTAAGTACCGTGATGAAAACTTGGTAATCAGGAGTCATGTGTAACAATCAAACATCTATGTGTACCATTCTAGATGGGAGAAACTTATCTTATCCATAATAAATCCAACAACCTATCTATTCCATCCATAACAAATATATGATCTATCCATTCCACTTGCATCCATCTTCCCTATTCATCTTGATCTTGATAAAGACTATCGACATATACCTCAAAACATGCTTTTAGAAAATATCAACATGGCCATTTTCCTTTGACCATATACTATCCTATGCCATACCCTCACCTAAATAGAACTATCCAAACATTTCGCTTGGGTCAAACACAATATCCTATTATGAGAGAGTCCTTGGAAGTAAAATCCTTTATCCTAGATCTACCTACAAAATGCCCATCCTTCACATATCCATTCCCATTGCACTAGTTTACTCATCCAATCATAGTGTCCCATATATTGCTATACAAGTTGGGGATAGGTACTTACATCTTGATTCATAATAAATCTATGTCTTCTAGATCATGTTGTGATCTAGGCATCATCCAAACAATCCATATCAGTTGTATCTTGTCGACACTTCAACATGGTATCAAAACATTCAATAAATTTTGTTCCTAGCCTAGCTACAAATCTTGATCAATCTTATCTGATCAATCAATCATCATCTCAAGATGCATCCTTCCCTATCACTTTGTTACTCCTATCTTGATAGCACTGTCCTTGCATTGTTCCATATCCTCAACGATGTTATCATTATTAATAATCACTCAATTAGATCAATCAATTTTAGCCTAGAAATCAACAGGTTCTCAAAAGACTATTGATATCCCCTACACACTAATATATATTTATCATCCATCATCGTCGTCGTCATCCATATAAATCATTCAAAAAATCTAAAAAAATCAAATATTCTAAAAAATACAAAACATCAAAATTTTCAAATATCTAAAAAACATCAAACATTCCAAAAAACATCAAATATTCCAAACAAATTAAAAATTTAAAAACATTTTAAAAATCCAAAAACATAACATCATCTATCATATTTTCCCATGTGCCAATGGGTCTCAATTGTCTATGCCTTATTGGATAGATTGGTCACATGGGCATCATCTAAGGCAAGGAATGGGTGGGTGTTGTCAATTCAGGGTGAACATTTAATGCCCATATAAAAACAACAGTTGGGTCAATCAATCTATTTCCTTCATCATGGATGTGCGGTTTGGCATTAGGGCTGGAGTACAAGGCTTATGCCCTGAATTAATTTTGAGATATGACTAGGAGATTGAAACTATTGTCACTAAGATTCAATGGTACAGTGCTAGGCCTTTTTGAATTACTACCATTAGGTTGTCGTAGGAGATCCAGGATGAGTGATCTAAATTGGGCTCATAATGACATTATGTTGATAAGCTAGCAATGTGTGTGAAATAACTCTATGCTACATAAATATGAGGTGGTTGCTGGTTTACAACACATTCAATGATGGACACCCTAGTGAGATTGCACTGCTCTAAAAAGAAGTATGTGTTCTTGGGCTTCATTTTAGACCAACATCTAAAGAAGATTTGTCTTAAAAAATATATCTTATGTTTGGAGGTGGTAAGGATGATAATTGGAAAGGAATTTTGTTTCTCGACTAACAGAACCAGGGCGAACATGGAAATTTCCTCCCGCTTTTTGGCATCTCTCTTGGACATGAATATCCCCAAGTTTTTTTGTTTTTTATTGCTACGCCTAGTTTTAAAAGCTGACATCCTCGTGGATGATTTAGACGTGATGAGTATGGCGGAGTTGAGAGTTGGTATACCTTGGGTGGAAGACATAGAGAAGATTTTTTGGCTTGGTTTTGCTGTGGAGCGTCAACCTTTCCTGCTAAATATGGGTGGTGGCTTAGATTGCCACAAAAGGTGGGCATTGGTTGGGTACTCTTTTCTATGTCATAGACTGGGGATGGACGAAGTGGAAGGAATTCAATGGTGCATAGACTTTGCAACACTTCTTGAGGATGGTCGGTTTTACGACGAGGTGGATTAATTGTTCTTGCTTCCTAGATGGGGTTTGGGATAGTAGGTTTTGGCTTTGGTGGGTAGTCATGTATTTGGGGGGTAAATTTTGTAACTTGGGTTGAATCACACTGTCTTATGCTTAGGCCCAGATTTTCGGTTTCGATATCCATGTATTGATTTTGAATTCTCAATACAATATATGCAACCTCGATTGCCTTTTATGGATAAAAAAAAAACATCTATTATATCCATGATAAATTTTACATTGCCTAGATGTGATATAAGCAAACACAAACTATGCAACTTCCCGACACATTACATGTTCATGAAACAATCAAAAATAGGAAACTCTAGCTAAACTATCTACAACCTATTAATCAATCACCAAATCTGAATTAAACATATTATCAAACAAATCATGTCTTAATGGATACATCTTTCCTACAATGGACATTTTTCACTATTGAGCAACTCTTTTCTGGCAAGAAAATCTTATAACTATTGATTTGTTTGGTTTTGAGTCTTTTATTGCTTCCTTTATCTTATTGTCCTATTCCAATGTTCCTTAAGCATATCTCAAAATTATTAGAGGAGCAAGAATCCAAGGCAAGGTCATTTCTTTCAAATGCTATGTTTGTGGAATGTTTTAAGTGTTTCTATGATAGGTATGATCCTTGTGTGTATTAGACTAGATTCGAGCATTAACAAATCGCCCTATATATTTAAGGTCATTAATTACCTTTATGCATTGGGGTTATCATGTTGTGAAGCTATCTTCCCTTACATATTTCGATAAGGTTCTATCATAGCTAGTACATTTAAGAACAATCCTTTTTTGTTGTCTTTTTCATGTAAATGGATGTTGAAGTCACCAAGGTTGGTCTCAACTTGGTGAACATATATCCACCTATCTTTTATCAAAACTTTAGGCAAATGGAAACAAACACCGCCATCATAATTCATGCCTTGGTGTGCATACATCTGCTTGCCACATAATAAAATGTTCTATGATGATAAAACAAAGCACAAAATAGAAAGAACCTACTATATCAATCCATCTCTTTCCATTTACATCACTCATCGATCAACATTCATTATCTTATTACTATCTTTCTTTTATACAAATATTTCTTCCATTTCCAAATCTTTCATATTCTACTCTTTCCATTTCCCTTCACCTCTAGCAAATCTTCTTCATTCTTTTTGAGAGTTTAACTTAAAAATTTCATTCTTCAGTCAAACTCTTGAGGGGGCATCCTACATTCATTTCTTCATTTCATTGAAGCAAGTTGGCGCATGCCATCACTTCTTTGAAACAACACTATAAAAACACATTGTCTCAAAGAGGGGCCAAATATAAACAATTAATTTTGACTAAATGATTAAGTTAATGATCATTTTCACTTCATCTTGATAATTAAATAATTTCATATTATTTAATTAAATTTATATTATCTATCCCTCTAAATTAATTAAATAATTAATGTTATTTAATTAATTTATTAAGTATTCCTCCATTCATCTATATTAATTAAATAATTAATGTTATTTAATTAATTTACTAATCATTCTTCTATTCTAAAGTTTAATTAATTTATTATTATTTAATAAATTATCTATTTTTTACTTCCCAAATTAAATAATTGTTTTAGTTATTTAACTAATTGATTTATCTCTCAACATTATCTTCTTCCAAAATAAATAAAATCATTTATTTTATTTATTAAAATCAATCTTGCACGTTTACATAATAATTATATTTATTTAAATATTAAAAGCTCATACAAATTCCACCTCACATGTTGATTGAGACTTACTCTCAATTCAGTAATCAATCTATTTAGTCCACTCCTCAATCAAATCCACTTCACTCCCACTCACTTTGAGTTCTCTAAGCAATCAATTCAATCAACTAAACATCAATTTGAGTTAACACCCCAATCAATCCTCTTAACTGAATCATGCAATCAATTATTTGAAATCATGCAACCAATTAACTAACAATCAATTCCTCTCATCAATTCTCCACCATTGATATTTTTGATCTCTAATCTAATCTCAATCATTGATCAATGTCACTGAATATCTATAAATGCAACCATCCCCTCCTTCATTATTCATCTCAAATCATTCATGAAAACTATACTTGTATTTTGTAGGTGCTTAATACTATTGTGCTTAAATACAAATATGAGAGCAAAGATTTTACACCACTTCTCCCAAGGTGAATTAGAGGAGAGGAATGGATTTGTACTAAGGTAAATTGTATGTGTGCTTGCAAGGTTTGAATTATTTAGTTTAATTATCTTATTTACTCAATTGTTGTGATCATTTTATTGTGTTATCCTTTTGATTATTGATTATTTCTTTCAATATTTCACAATCATGTTTTAAGGTCATACAAATATAATGGTTTATGCTTGGAGTGTTCCATCTAAAGGGGTTTTATTTAAAGGATTTAGAGAAAAACCCCTTGAATATAACTCTCAAAGATCAAATCAAACCCATGATGGAGTCTTCTCCACACCTATCAAAATATTAAAAATTTGCTTCACCTTTTGGGGGATCAAATGATGTAATTTGGAAATTTCCTTTCCTAAGTATGTACCTTAGTGTAAGCTTTCTAAAATTTATAATACATTTTATATTTTTTTAATTCAATATATTTAATTTCATAATGAATACCAATCCAATATGGAAAAACATGACCCTTATTGAAGACACTAAGAAAAATAACATTATTAAAAAAACATTAAAAAATGCACCTAAGTCCACATAAGTGTTCTTGTTTTTGTAGCATCATAAATTGTCAACCTTGATAATTTTAAACTATTTTTAGCTCCTTCCAATGTGCTTAGACTTAATTATGCTTATTATTTGCCCGTTTTATTATTGTTTTTAGAAAATCGAGAAAATTTTGGGAAATAAAATTAATTATTTATTGAATAATTCAAATCCCAACATAGATTTGTTCTAGGGCACCCTCACCCTTGACCAACCTATTTTGGTCTAATTTTTAATATTTTATTGTTAGCATTTTTATGTTTGTAAATTCAAATTCATTTTTCAGTTTTTCACAATCAATTCTCTAGGAAATGAAGAAATGCATATAAATACAAATATTTTTTCACTATTTAAAAATCTAAGGCAGCCTAGGCAATTTGAATTCCAATTGAGCATCAAAAGAGCAGTCAAGAGTAGAATAAGAAAAATTATTATAACAAATTTTCATCAATTAAGATTCATGTTAGCAATGCATCAAGTTCAAAAGTAAGATTGTTCATGTTTTGTGTTCATTTGTTTTATAAGTACTAAAACTTGCAGGACTTCCTATCAACAAGAAAATCTTCCTTGCAAGAGATGTTCATCATGAATTCAATCCATCAAGGAGATTAAATATGAGTGGTAGGTTGTAACACTTGTTATTTATCACTTGTTTTTATCCATTTGCCTCTGCTTGACTAAGGGTAAGCACTCTTCATACCATTTGCCTCTACCCAACTGAGGGTAAGCACTCTTCACATCATTGTAGCCATTGTGGAGATAGAAACACCAAAATGGGTTTTGACTTAAGCAAGCCCCTATATGACAACCCTTTCTCCCCTCTTTTTTGTTGCTCTAGATAGGTGTTTTATCTATCTAGGTCCTATTTACATGTTAAGTCCACTTAGGTCCTAGGAAGGATTCTTTCTAGTTAAACATTAGTTGTCACTTATCTTATCTGGTTGGATTTTATTTAATGCTTGTATCATAAGTCATCCAATGTTGTCTTATGTCATTTAATTATTATAGATTCATTTAATGCTAGTACATCATCACACCTTGCCTATATAAGCAAGGCATCATAGGTATATTGAAATAATTTAACAATATTCAATTTAGTTGTCAATAGGGCGATGTGCCTAGCTCGATTAGCTAAAGCATCCTATTGCAGGCGTGAGGTCACGAGGTCTAGTATCCCCACCATCCCTATGGTATCGGAGGGTGTGTCGCGCCAGCATTACCAGTCACATGAATTTTTTTTACCAGGCGCACTATAGTTTATAAGGGGGCGTCTACTCGATTTTGATTCTTGCAATCTAAAAAAAATTAGTTGTCAATAATATTTAATCTAGCAATCTTGCATCCATAATCATAGTATGATATTTCTAGGTCATCCCACAATAATGAGTCCCAAACTTGGGACATCCTGATTTTTGTTTGAAATCACATATTTTTAGAAAATCTAATGATTTAAGCCTCGATAGATTTCATCTAAAGGGTTTTAATTGAAGAGGGTTAGATAAGACTCCCTTAAATTAAACCCCCTTGGATAGAACCCCTCTAGTCTTAAATCGTACGGATAATGGAGTCTCCTTCGCACCTATCAAAATGCTCGTAGAAATACTTTTTCTTTACCTTTTGAGGGATTAAATAAAGTCATTTAGAAATTATGTTTTGCAAGTATGTAGCTCTTATTATAAGCTTTCCAAAAATTATAATTTTATATATTTTTAATTTATTATTATATTTTTAATTTATTTCTTGTTATTGTTGTTTTTCACTAAATATCAAGGTATTTATTTCACACACACAAAAAAATAGAATAATAAAGAAAAAATTCTAAAAAATATGTGTGCACTAGGTTTTGATGTTCTTGTTTTAGAAAAAATAAATCAATACATACAAAACAAGTGATGCATGGAAACAAACACCTATGTCCAAATTATAATTACTTTGACTTAAAAAATTATTTAAAAAATATGCAACAAAAATTATGAAAAAATATCCATGCACTAGATATTGATGTTAAAAATCTATATTTTAAAAGTTATAATTTTATCCTTTCAATAAAAAATTTATGCATGACGACATAAACATCACTTTTTTAAAATGTTGTTTACTATAAAAACAAGTTATTAAAAGTTACGTAAAAAATCACAATTTATTTCTATTTTTTTAAAATTATATTTAGAATCTACACATAAATCCTCACAAATATCTAAGTCACACCATCTCCAAATTATTAATGGTTTAGTTGCTATAGGTTTCATAAAGTGAAATTTAATAAAATCTGTTGATATTAATGTCCTACTTTGGCCAAAAAGTGGGACATAGTATTATGGGCTGATCCTTCTGCCATTTCACTCTTGTGGAAGTTATTGTTGTCTTGCAGATGATCCTGGGGTTCACCATAAACTCCTACATGGTATCAAAGAAATCCTTGTGAATTCCTTCTCATATTTGAGGCTAGAGCTATTGATAGTGAGAGATCTTGGTGATTTTTAGTAAGGTTGAGTATGCTATTCTCTTGCACCCGATGGTGATATGGGGAATCGAAAAAAACTTGGAAAAAACACCAGTTGTGGAGGGTTTCATTTTGTGGGTTTCGTTGTAGGTGGATTTGGGAGCATGTTGGAGGTAATTTGAACTCGCCATTAAGTCTAGTCTATATGAGAAAGTCAATATTGGCTTTTATTTTGTCAAAATCTGACATCTTTTGCCAAATTTATGAGGGTTTCGAGTTGGGAGGCGGTTGCCAAATCTGAGAAGTAGCTAATTTTTTGGAGAATTTTGGGCCAAAATTGACCCCAACATTGGATTTAGAACATCCAAAAACCTTGAGAATGCTTGTCAAATCATTGAAATCAAAGACTTTACCTTGGGACCTCAAAGGTTTTTTCAACGATATCATCGTCAATTTTCATATGGTATGGGTCTGTATAGTTTGTACAAAGTCATATGCGATAGGGTACAGTCATCAATTGTAGGGACAGTTGGTAAAAAAATGTACAAGGCATATTCACAAAATATTTTGCGGTTGGCATAATCGTGTGCATCATCAATACGAAGTATGCAAGTTTGTCAATGATATTTTAAATTAGAATTATAATATTTATTTGGTGGATATTTTTGGTGACTAGTTTTGGCACTCAGTCACGGCTTAAACCACTAGGGCTACACTTGGAGGTGGTACGATCACCCATCACCTGCCATAGGTGGTGCCTCCCAGGTGCTCTGTCACCCCGCTACCCACTTGGTAGTGGGATTTTATTTTACAATTTATGCAGCCTCAGTCACATTAGCAATCAATTTCCAGCCTCAAGGGCTAGTTTTTTGTGCATATTTAGTCTACTATGTGCCCAAATTGGGCCTTTTTTCTTTGGACATAAAATTTTTCCCAAGTATTAAAATTTTTCAATTGAGATATCGATAGAAAGTTGGTTTTGCGTACTTCACAATGGTGTAGGTTATTTTGCAAAAAAATACTGCAAGTATATTTTATTGCCAACTTAAGTTAGATCTCTCATTTGGACCTCCAATCTCATAATTTTTTGCATGGATCTCTATTTTTCGCGATTTTTGCACCATCGAAAGGTATTGAGGAGCTCTACCATTGTTCCCATGCATTTTTTTTCCAGATTCAGCCCCATGTATTATTTATTCAATATTTTACACATTTGGCATTGTGACTGATTACTTGGACATCTTGAGTCCTAGAGAGGTTTTGTCAGTTTGGGAAGGCTTCATTTGCAGTATACATCATGTTTGGGGGTTTCTAATTGTTGTTGAAGGTTTCAATCTTTGTAATTTTAGAGATTTATCATAGTGCATTGTGGGGTTTTCATTTCATCCTTCTCTAGTTATTTTGAAAAGGGGAAACTATAAACAATGGAGAGATGGAATCATAAAACATCTTCATTAGCTTCATTTGTTTCCACATTTGTATGGCTTTGTTCCCCCTCTAGGTACAACTAGTAAGAAATTTTCTTGGAATTACAAAAGGGATAATGTCTTAGGAGTTATTGCTATGCATGTAGATGATAAAATTTTGAATGCTATTGTTTATTTTGAGTGTCCTCATACTCTTTGGATTAAAATTTGGGAGATATATGGAGGTATTGATACTCGGCCATTCCTAGATGACCCTATTTCAAATTGTCTTATGCCTCTTCATTTTTTAGACTGGATACCCTATTATTATGATACTATTTAGGAGCTTGAATGTTTGGAGTACTTTGAATCTTCAGATGAGGATGATGAGGTTTCTTTTGATGCTCCTTCTTCTCCTTCAATGACAATTTTTGTACCTTCACCTTCAAGGATTTCTTGTGTAGTCATTGATTGAGGCTCCTATCATTCTTATTCAATAGGGCCATTCATATTTTTTTGGTGATTCATTGATAACTTCCAATGATTCATTTCAATAGGTATGACATTCTCTTCTTAATTAGGATTCCTATTTATTATACATTGAATCTTTGTTTGTGGAGTCTCACATTTTAGATTTGGAGGACACGTTTGAGGGGTTATCTCTCCTCTTTGATGATAGTCATTGCATAAATGTTGTCAAATCATCTTTATCTTTGGCTCTTGTTCAACATCAGTTTCCATATAGTCCTGGTTTCTTACCTTCTTCGTTGATTGGGCATTGTACCTAATTTGATTGTGTCATTTTCATCTTCAGTGGACAAGGAGACACAAACAAATTTTAGAAACCTCATCATGAATATTTTTGCTTCTTTCTTTCATTTCCTATCCAAAATGGGAAGGAAATTATTTTATTTGTACTTGGTTTTGTTTCTTCTAAAAGGAAGACAAGTTGTTTGTCAATATTGGATCATGTTTTATCTTCAAACACTCACCATTTTTGTAGGATATTATACATTGTGGGGGGATACATAGTCTCTCTCTTTCCCTCTTATGGAGGGCATTTCTAATGTATCTATGTGATAAATGTTTTACTTGGGGGTTATAATGTTGTCCTCCACCTTTCATCACTTGATTATATCTTTTCTCTCTTTTGAAGAGGGTTTTTCCTATGTGTTTTTTCTCATTTTCTCAATTTCATTGGGATATGGTGTTGCACACCATTGTATAAAGTGATTTATTATAATAGTGTAATTAAATAATTATTTATTTATGATGAACCTAGGTGGTGTGGTTATTCACACTAGGTAATTATTTGGGGACCACTTTATGTCGTATTGTAACATTGTATTATTATTTAATATGTGGGAGACATGTGACAATAATTTAATATTAGGGAAATATTAAATAAAGTGAAAACTTAGTACCCAATATTAAATAAGGGATTAGTGGTTTTGTGTTCACATGGTTTTATCTTACCACTTGGTTGTATTTGTGTGAGCTTGAGTCTATAAAAGAAAGCACACGTTTAATGGTTAAGGTTGGTTGAGTGAGTGGGTTGTCATTATTGAGTCTTTCTGAGTGCATATGTGAAGCATGGCATGGAATGTGTGGATTCATGCTTGGACACATGAGGATGCATTGAGAGGCTTGATTCTTTAGAGGCATTCATTGTAACTCTTGTATTGCTTTATTGTTGAATAATATGATGGAGTATGGATTCTTTTAGAGGCTGGGTTTTTCCCTCTTGAGGGTTTCCCACCTAAATATGCCCCCATAAATTGTTTTTTTTCTAGCTTGTCCAATGAGATAAGAAATTTAACAAATCATTATGTCGAGGAGTAAACCAACCTACTAATTGCATCAACCCTGGTCCCAACATTTTGATGCAAAGGGGAAATTAAGGAGTAGATGGTTCACCGACTCACCATCATGCCGACAGAGAAATCATATACTCGGGCCTTATACCCCATATTTACCAAGCCTATCCCCTTTCAAAATACTCTTATGAAGTGTCGTCCATAAAAATGCTCTAGCTTTCCAACATAGAGTTTCAAACCATTCCACCTTGCCTTCTTGAGCCTGCTGAATTTTGTACCCAAGCTTCACTATATACGACCCAAATTTTGCATCATACTATATCACCTCGTCCTCTTCCTCTATTAGCATTATTCGCCAACCCCCCAAAAATTCCTTCAACTTGCTTCTTTTGGCACTTGGGATCAGAAATTCATAAAAATTATCCACTCACCATTGACCAAGAGATCTTTTGTACCTTTGATTACATAACTAACGATAGAGAAACCATGCCGAAGCTTAACATTTTCTATCCATTCAATTTTAGAGGAGTTCAACAAAGGTGCATGCCCATTCCAAGAATATTTCCAAAAATAAGAACTTCTACCATTACATATTTTCCAAGATAGGTGATCAATCACCACCTTCTTACTTTCCCAGATGAAACACCATATAGCCGATCCACCTAGACACTATTAGCCATTGTCAAAATCCTTTTTGGATCATCTTTTCCAAGATATTTCTTGCGGATAATCCTGCACCATAATTGTTTCGGTTCTTTTTAGAGTTTCCAACTTAACTTGCCCCCTAAGGCCACATTTTGTTCATCCATCTTACGTAGCCTAGCTCCGCTACATCGCTTGGGTTGGCAAGTTGTTTCTTGGTTGATTAAAGGGATTTTTATTTTCTCCTTAGCCCCCTCCCAAATGATTTTTTTCATGTAGCCCTCGAGTTTTGAAATTTCTTTAATTATTATTTTGAAGCACAACATGATATAGATAGGCACCACAACCAATACCATTTTCACCATTAAAATCCTTCTTGCCAATGACAACCACTTATTATGTCAGGCCACGAATTTATTTCTACAATGGCTAATAAATTCTTCCCAATGCTTCATTTTGCAAGAGCCTTGAATTAGAGGAGCCCCGAGATGTTTCACCAAGAGTTTCCCAATCTTGAAATCTAAAATTTTAGCAATTTTCTTCTGGATAACTTTCTTCGTGTTAAAGAAATAGATTTCTGACATTTCTTTATTTAAAAGTTGCCCTGAAGCAGCTAAATATTTCTCTAGAGCATTTTTTATAATTACATTCGCCTCTTTTAGATTAGCTTCATTGAACAGGACCGTATCATCAACAAATTGGGAGTGAGTCATCAGTTCGATACCTTCTACCACCTTTATCCACCTTCCATTGAACAACTTCCCTTAATTGTTGGATGTACCTACCCATTGCCTTCACCATAATAACAAATAGAAAAGGGGACATTGTATCCCCTTGCCTCGATCCATTCGTTGCTTAGAAGAAGCCACAAAGTGAACCATTTACCAATATCGAGTAACAGGGTGAAGATATACAACCATGAATTATTTCCAACCAAAGTTTTGATAAATCAAAATTTTCCATTATATCAAGCAAAAAATCCCATTGCACCCTATCGTATGCCTTACTAACATCAAGTTTAATTAACATACCTTTCTTTTTCTCTGCCGCCATTATGTGCACAGTCTCTAAAGTAGAGATAATGTTGTCTATTATTTCTCTTCCAGGAGCCACCGAGATGATCTTTTTCATCACCTTTTTTCAATTGATTAGCCAAGGCTTTTGCCAAAATTTGATAGATTGTGTTGCACAACGAAATCAGTCGATAATCTACATATGAAATGTATACAATTTTCTTTGGGATAATGGAAATCATCGTATTGTTTATGTCCTTCACAAACTTCCCTCACTTTCTATAGTTTTCTGGACCAACCACCAAAAGTCCACACCCAAAAAATGCCAGCCCTTTTGAAAAACTTTGCTAGGAATCCTTTGGGTCTTGGCGATTTCTCAGGGCCTAGTTCAAATTTCGCCACCCATACTTCTTCCAATGTGAACGGTTCACTGAGCATTTTGTTATCACCTTCATTTATAATTTTTGAGATACAATTCAACATATCCTCATCCCTTGCAATGTTACCCCCTTTACTATTTACTAACATATTTTTATAGTACTTTTGTGATCCTAATAAAATGTCAAGTCCTAAGGTGAGATGCAAAAATGATGCAATAAGAGGAGATAACATAATAAAAGGGCACCTCAATGATTAGCCTAAAACAAGATAAGCATAAAAATAAGATGACAATTAATTGAAATTGGTTATACCTTTATGTTGCTCCTTCCTTGGTTGGCCCTTTGATTCTTGAAGAGTTGTGTGCTCCTTGGATGACAAGCTATATTGAATGTGCAAAATGATATGCAATATAGATGAGGGTATGATGATTATGAGATGAGAGCTCAAATGGAAAATTGACAAGAGTTTGGTATCAAAAAACTTGATCCCCCAAAATGAGAGAAATGAGGGGGTATTTATAGGATAATTGGAATTCTCTAGAGAATTCAACGGTTGAGATTGATCCAACAAGATCAAGATGAAGGGCTATAGTGAGTTGAAGACTCACAAGCCCTCACATCTTGACATGTGGAATGTGAGATGTCTTAGGGTGGAATGATGTGGAGATGAGGTGGAAGAGAAGTACATGAGGTGGAAAAGAGGTACATGAGATGGATGAAGGACAAGTAACTTTGAGGTACCTTGGGGGATGAGAAGATTTCCTCAAAAAGGAACTTCTTGTCCCCAAATGAGGATGAAAGAGACATTTGAGGGATTTTAGAATTCCTCAAAAATCTCCATGGGAAAAAGGGAAGTGGTTGGAGAAATAAATATAAATTAAAAATTTGCATTCATTGAAGAGTTTATTGGATAAAAAGAGAGTCTCCAAAAAGCTGGAGATTTGTCACATGTGGGTGATGTGCCAAGTCCAAGGTTCTAGAAGTCCTTGGCACATGTAAAGTGACAAGTCAAGCCTTCTAGAATCTTGCATGGGGATGGGGAAGACCTTGGAAAGACAAAAGTGAATTAAAAATTCACATGGGGAAGAGAGGAGCCTTGGGCAAATAAATGTGAATTAAAAATTCACATAGGAAAGAGAGTCCAGACTAAAAATGGTAAGTGGGAAGATTGACCATAAAAGGTAAGCTAAATGTGGCTAATGATTCTGATTAAGGTTGTGCAAACACAGGATTAGGATAATTAATGAGAGATTAGAGGCAAGTGGGAGATTATGGAAGATGTGACACTTAATCAAGATTAAGTGATGCACATCCTAATCACAGATTAATTAATTTAATCTGGATTAAAAGAGGGTTATGGAGGATGTGACAAAGAGAGAGAAAAAGGGGAATTAAAAATTGGTTTTAATTCAAATGGGTTAAAAGACTAAATTAAATAATTTGTCATATTTATTTAATTTATAGAAGAAAAAGGATAAAGTAAAGTATTTAATTTATTTAATTACATACTTTAGGAACCGTAGGCAGAAAATGAAATAATGATTAAATAAATTATTTAATCACTAATAATGAAATAGATGAATAGAGTAGACGATTTTGATCATATGAAAGTGATCAAATTTGGATGTCTACATTTTGCCCCTCTTCGAAGTACCATTAGAATAACCGTGCTTCAAAGAAAAGAAAGTGCAGATGACTCTATAGAGGAAGTAACCGGAAGACGATGCCCCAGCATAGGGAGGAGGTCTCAAGCTGTATAATTAATGGGGAATGGATGAAGATGCCCCAATCCTGGAATGGATTGACTATGGCAAGGAAAATTGGTAAATGTGAAGGGTATGCCCCCTCGAGAGGGTGACGGGGAAAAAGAGGGGTCTCGGGCGACATCTCGATAGGAAGAAATGGATGGTATGGTTGGAAAGAGGGCCAAAAATTAGGCAAGTTTGTCTTTTGAACAAATTCAATCAGACAAACAGAGTGAAAATGGCGGACCTGAGAAGGGAAGGGATTAGTCAAAGGAAAAAAAGGTAAATAAGGGGTAAAAAAATACCCCTTAAAAAGGGAGGGAAAAGAGAGGGGTCTTGGACAACCTATCAATAGGAAGAAATTGAGGATATGGTTGGAAAGAGCATGAAAAAATAAGCAATTTTGTCTTTTGAACGAAGTCAATCCGACGCACGGTTTGCAAATGGCGGCCCCAGGAAGGAAAACAAAAATGGCTTGTTTTCCTGCAGAGGGGCGGATTTGCCCCACTGCAAAAGGGCGGGTCTGCCCTGCTGTGGGGGTGGGTCCACTCCGCTGTGGGAGTGGGTCCGCTCCAGCCAGGGGTGGGTCCACCCCGACCAAGGGCGGGTCCGCCCCGCCGCAGGGTTGGGTCCGCCCCGATCGACGGCAGGTCTGCCCCGCTGTGGGGCGAGTCCACCCCAGCCAAGGGCGGGTCCGCCCTGGCTGGGGGTAGGTTCGCCCCACCACGAGGGTGTTTCTACCTCAGTCGGGGGTGGGTTTGCCCCACTGTAGGGGCGGGTCCGCCCCAACCCAGAAAAAAAGGAGGGGAGAGTGATGAAGGAGGAAGAAATGGGGAAAGGATGAGAGATGAGATGATGAAAGGGGATATGAAAATGATGATGTAAAGTGATGAACAAAAAATGATGATAATCGATGGGAGATAAAGTTGAGCACAAATGGAGTCGATGACACAAATGATGTTGCCCCCAGTCAAGCTACAAGCCAAGTTGGACGGATGGATGATGGAGAGTTGTTTGATAAGGACATGATACATCCCAAAACAACACAATGATGGGGAAGGATACATCCCAATGAGAGTGTTATTGGTGAGGGAAGGATACATCCCAGAACAACACAAGGATAGGGAAGGATACATCCCGATGAGAGTGTTGTTGATGAGGGAAGGATACATCCCAATGAGAGTGTTATTGATGAGGGAAGGATACATCCCATTAATGATGAGGATGAGGATGATAGCATTGTTGATGAGGGAATGATACATCCAAAAAAAACACAAAAAGATAGGGGAGGATACATCTGGATGACGATGATGATGAGGAGGATGATTGGATCAAGGCTTGTAGCAAGGTTGGAAACAAGACCAAGAGTGGGATTAGATTATTTGAATGGATGAGGATGGGGGAGACATGCAAGATGATGGAATGGAAAATGAAATGCAATCCTAATGCAATTTTCCATCCTTAGAGCACTGATTTTTCTATAGCATAAGACACCGAGCGTCAGAGTATGTAAACCAAGATGGATTAGTGTCTAATGCATTAAACAAACACAACAAACAAGAAGGCTATTCCAACACCCCAAAGTCACGAAGACATTGGTCGGGCCAGGTATTGGGATAACCACAAGCACAAAAAGATGCCCCAGCGTAACACAAGACCTCAAGGATCTTGGTGGGTACTACGTGGGACAACCAAGAAGACATAAACAGAAAAAAGATCAATATATGCCCCTATGCTTACTAGTCAAAGCACACTATGATATGATGGATCAAGGTGACCATGACAAGTGATAATAGGGAGCTCAAATGTAAACAAAAGATCAAAAGAATCAAAAGATCACAATCAATTTCAAATGTCCTTTTCCATAGGATCAAAAGGATGGATGGGGTTGATGCGGTCTGTTAGGAAGGATGCATCCTATTGAGACCGATGATGGATAGTAAACTAAAAGATCGATAGGATGTAGGATACCAGAAACTGATTGGATCTTGTGATACAAATTACCGTTGTTTGTAAGCACCAGCTAGGATAGGGATATACTTGATGACACGACAAGATGACAGGATGACAAGACAACACACCCTTAAGGCCTAAGGGCTTGAGGGTTGATCAAAGATCAACCTTGCCTACATGAAAGCACAGAGCCCTCGTAGTTCGATAAAAGACCATGGATAAAAGCAGAAAGAGGAAAATGAAGACTTCGATGGATGATAAAGACCAGATGGACAAACGCTCAGGGGGCGGATCAAATGATTGACCTTGCCGACGTGAACGCATAGGGGCAATGTAGTTTGACACAAGGCCAAAGATAGACGATGGAAGAGGACAAGACAGAGAAAAGACAAAACCTCGGGGGTGAAAGCACAGGGGCAACGTAGTTCGACACAAGGCCAAAGACAGATAATGGAGGATGACAAGACAGAACCTCGGGGGCGGATCAAATGATTGACCTTGCCTACGTGAAAGTGCAGGGGCAACGTAGTTGGACAAGAGACCGACTACAGACAATGGATAAGGGATGATGAGATGACAAAGATAAATGGATGGAGCGGATATGATGAGCCAGGATAGGCCGTGCAGATGGGATGGTCGATATGCTAGATGTGGGTTATGCGAAGCTCAGGGATGGGATAGTGATCTAGATTATTAGAAGATGAATGGGGAGGATGAGAGGATGTATAGATGGACAATTATGAGAAAGATGTGGGAAATAGATAGGAGGGATGAATTAGGATGTGAATGGCATTGGGTTGCATGTGGGTAGCCTAGAGCTAGATACTAACGACAAGGGATGATGAGATAGGAGGAAAATAAAGGGAAATGGATGGATGGATAAGAAGATGCTAGGATAAGTGGATAGAGGGATAAGGAATTGGAAGGATGGAATGGATTAGTGGATGGATAAATGGATGGGAAGATAAGGATGAAAATATGGAAAATGACTAGTGGATGAGAGTATAGGAAGAGAAGGATTGGGAGATGGCAGGGATTACTAGATGGATAAATGGATGGGGGGATAAGGATGGGTAGGATGGGGAGATGGAGAGGATTCCCTGGAGGAATGGATGTACGATGTCTCAAGGACTCAATTATAAATAAGGAGATGCCCCCACTCTACATGTGTCATGCATGACGAGGCAAGAGGGATAGGAGGATGGGTGGATAAGGGAGTGAGATGGGCAATGGAAGATAGATAGAGGTGGATAGGATGCATGGACAATGGAAGATAGAGAGAGGTGGATAGGATGCACGGATAATGGAAGATAGAGAGAGGTGGATAAGGAATATGATAGTGTATGGATGAGGGGAATATATGCCAAGAGGTGTCCAAAGCATGTATATAGGTTTGCCCCTACATTTATCAAGATCACAAGGAAGATGGAGGGAGTGGGATAAATGGGATAGGATGAATAGGATGCAGAAGATAGGCAGATGTAGGAGATGGAGGAAAGGAATGCGTAAGTGGATGTTGCCCCCAATCATGGAAGGAGACTAGATGGGGAATTTACGCATGATGCCTGTTTGCTAGGTTTGCATCATGGTACTTATCCAAGGCGCTTGTTTTCCAAGTTTTCACCAGTGGACGAATGATTTTATCTTTATTATTTTTATTTTTATTTTTTATTTTACTTTTTTGTATTTTTCTGATTTTTTCTCTTTTTTTTTTTTTTTTTTTTGTCTTTTTTTTATTTTGATTTTTGATTTTTTTTGTTTTTTTTGGACTAGGATGTGGATGAATATGGATAAAGATAGGGATATGGATATGCGGATTTGGAGGATATTTGATAAGGAGATGGATGAAGGACTCAAGCATCAAGTTCCATATGAGGTAATAAGAGCCCATGTGTAAAGTGACCAATGGATGTTGGTACAACCTTATTAGTAGGGATGGATTATGCAAGAGGATGGATTAAAGGGATTTGATGGGGTAGATAGGGGGGATAGTGGATGGGGTGTTGAAAAGTGTATGGATGGAATGATGGAGTGGATGTGTGATAGGGAAAGATGTTCAGGACCAACATTGGCACATGTGGTGGATGTGAAAATATAGGTGGAGGAATGGATGGAGAGGGTGGTGATAATGGAGGAGTTGGGATAGTGATTTTTGGGATGTAGGGACCCAAAATCGATTTAGTAGATGGAGGAGGGGAATGATTTTGTGGGGGAATAGAAACTGTGGGTGTC